>RJWT010023478.1:0-16803 GCA_004365215.1 Cuniculus paca | reverse complement strand
TCGACATGTGAAATATAGAGGTATCGTACAACCCAGCAATTCTACTTCTAGACACATACTCAAGAAAAACAAATAATGCGTGTTCATGCAAAGGCATGCACACATATATTTATAGTAGTATTATTCACAAGCCCTAAATGAAATAACCCAGTTGTTTATCAACTGAGGAATGAATAAATAAAATGTGACATACCTATACAGTAGAATATTACTTTGACCATAAGAAAGGAAGTTCTGATATATGCCATGCATGACTGATCCTTGGAAACTTCATGCTGAGTGAAAGAATTCATCATAAAATACAACACCACATATATTGTATGTAATAGCATGTAAGAATGTACAAATCTGTAGATCTGCAGAAAGTAGACTGCTGGTTGTCAGGGCAGGGTTGGAGTGGATGAAAGGTATCAGCAATGATGACTATTGGAGCCATTTTTTTTGGTGGGGAATATTCTAAAATTAGATAAAAGTCATTGTACAACACTGCACAACACGGGCCCCTGACTTAGCCTCTGGCATAGCTGAGACTTATTGTGTGTGGCATCATGCCAGGCTCACTAAATGCATTTTATTTGTGCAATTTAAATGGGTGAGCAATTAAGTGTGTGGATTATGTCACAATAGAACTACTTATGAAAACAATTTTGATTACTGACCATTCATTCTTTCAGGAATTATTATTAAGTTTCAATTACCTGCTAGGAATTATAAAGGAAAAATATCACAGTTTATTTTCTCATGGAGTTTGGAGAGGGCAGACTAGAAATAAATGTGAATTGACTGTTGTGATGAATACTTAAGAACAATAAATTGTGTGATGAAAGGGTACAAGCATCACATATTAATAGAATTTGCTGTAATGATGGAAATATTTTAGAGCTGTGCTGTCTACCACAATAGCTCTAGCCATGTGGGACTAATGTGCATTTGAAATGTGGCAAGCGCACCTGAGCGACTAAATATTTAAATTGATTTATGTAAATTTGAATCTTTTAATGGTGGATAGTGAATATTATATTCTATGACATGGAATAGACTATTAAATGATATCTCAGCATAGTGTCTTTCAAGAAATGATACACAGGCAAGTGATATAACATTCCAAACAGGGGAGCACATAAGCAAGCACCCCAAGATAGAATGCAGCAGGGTACACAGTGAGGCCTGAAGAAGCCAAGAGCTTCTGGAGCTGAGAGCAAAGGTGGCACACCTAGGAGAGCTGGACTGGAAGTCAGGGGTAACTTGTCCGAGCTACACGGAACACCAATGGTCTATTGCAAATGACACATCTGCTGAAAACTTTAAGGATTAGTGAGTTATTTTAAATCTGGGAGTAACAAATCATGTTGTGTCTGAAAAACATATGGAGCCCTCTGCATAGAACACAGATTGTGAGGTCCATGGCAGGAGTGGATGTTGGCGATCGATAGTGCTGCCCTAGTGCAGAAGGGTCATGGTGGTGAAGTTGTGAGAGTGGTAGAGCAGCTGAGAAGAAAATGACACACATAAAATCCAGTTTCTAACCTTGGAGGGCCAGGATAAAAAGGAGCCAATGACTCACTTGGATGCATCTGTTCTATTGTAGCCTTATAAGGTGTGATAAAAATTTATGGTGAATTGTTAAATTAAAAATATGCATATAGTAAAAGACACATTGATATTTATTCCCCTAGAGTATATACTCTTGATATGCACACACTTATGCATCATTCTGGCCACTTTCTGAAGCAGTTCTGGTAGTCCTCTTTTGTCAGTGTCTTTTCCTGGCAGCCTCGATGTCCTGAATCCTTCCAAAATGTTTATGGTGGTTTCTGTCAAATGAAAATATTATAGGGCATTCTTATCTACTTTATTCACCAGACCGGGCACTGTGGGACTTCTGGCTCTTTTTCAAATGCAAAATGATCAGGAAAGGTAAATGTTTTGAATTTATTCAGGACACTGAGGCAGCCAGGACAGCACAACTAAAGGCACTCAAGAGGACTTCTACAACTGCTTCAGAAAGCGGCAGGCATGATGGGATAAGTGTTTGAAGGGAGGGAGATCCCTGGCAATCCTTTACTGTAACTTTTATATTTTTAAACATCCACCGTATTTTCGATCACCTGATAGACGTCTGGGATGCCTTAGTTACTCTCTTGCTGCTTAGACAAAATATTTGACACTCACAAGTTAAAGAAGAAAAGCTTGATTTTCGGTCATGGTTTGTAGAGGTTTCAGTTCAGTCAGCCAGCCAGCTGTGAGGTAGGGTGGCATGGCAGAGGAGGAACAGTCCACGGGATCACAAGCGGGAAGCAGTGAGGCTTCCTTCTTATTCCATTCAGGCTACAAGCCTACTGGCTGGTGCCACCAACACCAAGGATGGGTCATCCTTCCTCAGTAAGCCCATCATCCATACCCAGAACTGTGCTAAGCCAATCAGGGCAGTAATCCAGGATCACACACCCATGATTCTGTCACCTCCCCCAAGCCCCACTTTGAGCACATGAGGCCTTAGGGAGGGGACTTCTACATAAGCAATAGCATGGGCAACCCTGGAAACTCAGTCTATAGCTGGTCTGGAGGCAGCCTCTTTAAACCTTTTTATTTACAGATTCCTACAAGTGGGGTAAGGAAGCTTGTACTTAGAAAGTTTATACTTACATTTAAGCTTATGAAGCACACACTTAAAAACTATGTACTATATTTATTTCTAGGAATATAAGAGATCAAGGAGGGATTTGTTTTTCATCGTGGGAAGAAACACTTAATGAACTCTTTGCTTATGTCCTAAAGAAAGGTGTAAAAGACTTGAAGATTTTCTTTCTAGATGATACCTTTTAATTCTTTTAGGAATACAGTACCCTGAAATGGAAAAATTCAATTTTTCCAAGGAGCTTGTGTTAAGGGGGAAGAAAAAGCCCCCAAACATTCTCTGAGATCCAACGTCAGAGAAACAGCAGTAGACTTCACTAAAAGTAATGGAAAAGCAGCAGGTATCTGAATGAAAAGACCAGGAAGAACTAAAGAGATGAAAGCTGAGGGTTCGCCACTGCCACAAGTCAGTGAGGGGAATCTGGGAATTCACATTCTGAGGTTTCAATTAATTTCTATGGATCCCAGTCAAATTCTCCAAAGGGAAGCTCAGGAAGTTTTCTGACTAGTCATATGAGCTTAGTCTTAAAAGGGAATCTTGGCTAGGCCTGTACAATACCCTTTGAATTTACCATGTGTACTATCATGTGCTTTGGAAGATGTCTGGAGCAGTTGTATGCACTGGATTCAGCAGAAGATGTGATGTTTGGAGCAACTCTGAGAAAGTCTTTACTTCTGACTAAGATTTTTCAATTATAGTACTACAGATATTTGGGACCAGATAATTCTTTGCTGTGGAGGACATTCTATGCATTGTAGGGTGTTTGGCAATGTCCCTGGTAGCTGCTTACTGGATACAAGAGGCATTGCCCCAGTTGTGACAGTCAAAGCTGCCTCCAGATATCAAGTGTCCAGGGGAGGGGGGAAAGTCATCTTTGTTGAGGACCACTGCTCCAGATATTGCTCCTTCTTCAAAGAGAGCTAGGAAAACAAACAAACAAAAAAAGCCGGAAACAGAAACATAAATTAAAAAGCTTATAGAGGTTTCCGTGCCAGTGTGGACTGATGGTAATTTTGCCTGAGAAAAACATGAGGCGTTGAAATACCAGAAGACACAGAATTTCTATATGCTAATTAGAAAACAATGTGAAAAATGTCAAAATAGCATAAACAACTCCATGGTAGACTCATAGAGCCAGGAGTAATTGATTCTGCCTTAGGGGAGAGAAATAAGCATAGAACAACTTAGTTGGAAGGTAAACTTTGACTTGGCCCAGAAAGGCTGAGTGAGTAAAGAAAGGAAAGGCATTGTAGGCTGGAGGAAAACAGATGAGCCACAGAGTGCAGTTGTTCAGACCACAGAGTGCACGGGGCCTGAGTAAGGAAAGGCGTGGTGAGTAATGAAGCCGAGAAGGCCTATTATTCGTAGTCTTTATTTAATTCTTGCTTATGCATAGGATGAAGAGAGTTTCATGCTTTGCTTATCTAATTTTCTTAGCTTTCTAGTGAATGAAAAGAAACTTACCAAAACTAGAAGGGACCCTTATGTCCATTTTATAAAATCAAGAGGCATCCAGAGATCAACATAAGAGGATTTTTTCCCTTTGAATTTCTGCCTGAGAGAAGCAAGGATTTTTTCCATTTTCTTTTTCTCTTACTGATCCTTTGTGAAATTTTAAATCCTCTTGAGTAAATGCTTGCTAGGCCCTCAGAGAAAGTAATCTTAATTGGTTCTTTCCAGTCTATATTTGTGGGGATGAGTATGAATGTTCCTCATCCATTCAAGTCTGGTATCTTTAATTTGGACAATTAAGTAAATGAAAGTAAATGCATGAAAATTGCCCCCTTGTAAGCAGTCACAACTGATATTATTCCTGTATTAAAAAATAATGATGGGCTTAGAAACCTGTCAGTCAGTGTGGATGTTAACAAAGACTTATTTTAATTTGGCAAGATAGATCTTGACTCTTATTAGTGAGGAAAACAGTAGTTACTACATATTGTACATATTGTAGCATACTCATTTTCTGTCTATCTGTAATACTTGGTGAACATATTCTAAATATCTGACAATGTGTTATACACAGTGAAATACAAAGAAAAAAGTACAAGACATGACCCTACCCCTGTAAAAACTCACAATATTTGATCTTTGTATAATAATACTGTACATGATATAATTGCACCAATTTTCTAAGAGGAAATGTGGCAGAATGTATCCAGTTATATTTGGGGTCAAGAAAGGTGTTGTAGAGTTGGGGTTAAAATCATAGACCTTCAAATCCAACAGAGTCCAGATCCAATCTGACTTCTCCACTCATTACTATACAAGCTGGGACTTGTTGCTTAAACTTGCTAAACCTCAGTTCCCACGTTTACAATGTGAGAATTTCAACACTATCTATCTCATGGGGCTGTGGTCAGAATAAATTGGTAAAATGCATATAGAGTGTTCAAATGAGTACTGTCTTATAGACCTCCAAAACCTCAGGCAACAGCTGCAATGGGAGTCACCACTTGGTTAAATTTATGATAATCCACTGTCATTCTTCAAAATTCATCTGTTTTCTGCACAGACTAAATGAGAGAGCTAATGGGAATGCAGTGAAAATCACCACCCCTGCATTTTTTCAAATCCTTCATGGGGGCACTAATCTCTTAAATCCTTCTATGTTTACAACACTGTTTTTTCTTTATTATTTTTCTAGGTAGAGGAAACTCCCATAAGTCCCATTTTATACTTCTTATCATAATAATCTTTACTTTGTAGGTTAGAAAACCAAAATGAGGATTCTGCCAACTGCTAAGCATGTCTATTGAAAGCATGCATCCTGGAACTCAGAAAATAGCCACACAAAATTTTGGGACCTTCTAGACACACTATGAGATGAGCCTGAGCTAAAATTTCATTCATCATTTTGCTTGAGCTACTCTTTTGATGGTTGGACCAGTAACGCTTTGGGTCTCTTAGAATAAGTTCAGGGCCTGTCACCAGTGATTATTTCTTTTTCTTTCCTCTAATGCAGTCTTCTGGTAAAAGGCTGTCATTCATTTTGGGGAAGGTTGACAGAGGAGAAAGGTTAGTGATACACATCTTCACTCACGTACTGGGATCTTTCCTCCAGGATACCAAGCCTTCCCTTCATTCAAGGAGTTCTGATATGTAAAAATGGTCCTAGTCTGGGAATTGATGAATGGACCATAAGTATGCTTTCATAATTTAAATTAAACTCTTGTTTACTTGACCTAAAACTTTTCTGCTTATATAGCTCAGCAAGAGTTTAACAGCCTTCCAATCTCTTTCACTTGAAGGAACACTATGATTAACCAGTTAGTGCCTTAGGTCTGTATAAGGCAGGCTATTATGGTTAAGACTTTGATTCTGCTGTCCATTACCGTAGCTGTATCCACCTTGCCTTTGGCAGTTGAGTGCTGTCTCTTAGTCTCTGCCACTCCAGGATCCAGTTACTCCCAATGCATTTAATTTTCTCAATTGAGTGGTTGTAAATTTTAGCTTGTAAGAAAAGTGATCATAAAGCTCTTTAAAGATGTGGAAGTCATCCTTCAAAAATTGATTTCTCAGAGTGCTAGTGAAATACATGTCTTCTGGATCCTCACACTGACGATGAGTGTATCTTAAATGGCAAATCCACACTAATGTTCCAATCTCCCTAAGCCTTTGAAACACTTCTCTTACATTTTAAACCAAAGCAGTTCAGACATTTCCAATTTGCTCATGCCAGGTTATCTTTTGATCCAGATTTCAGCCAACCAACCAAATTGTTACAACATTGTCTTGATTCCCTGAGAGTAATATTAATGCAGAATCTTTGGGTAGTGAGTTCATATTAATAAATTTGGCCTGGTCCAACTTTATGCCCCTTTTATCAGTGTCCTTAGCCTTTAATATGAATTCCCACACATGATCTCTCTATGAATTAGAAAACTCAAATAGTTCTTTTAGAGCATAGGTACTTTCTCATGAGCCACACTTGAACCTTATTTTTAGAGGCCTGGATTTTCTGAGTAGAGCATTACTGACATAGACTATATTTAAATAGCCCAAAGAAAAGCATGAGGCTAACATCTGGGTAAATTTCATTAGACAGTTAGACTGGATAATTCAGACCAACAAATCTAACTAAATACAAAGTCTCCACTTTCCTTTTCTGTGGTAAAATTGCTATTACACCATGAGTGCAAATTAAAAGTGTAACTCAGTAAAGCATCGTAAATTTAGGGGGCACTGAATGCTCATTTGTTGAGCACTGATGATGTACTTGACGTTATTCCTAGTCATTCCACACTTATTAGTCATTCTTCTAACATTGTGAAATATCTATTAGGTGACAAGGACAGTCCTCTTGGATGTGACTGTGAAGACATGTTTTTTATTTTTCCATTAAGAGATTACAGTCTATAAAAGGAGATAACTTAATAGCTGAGCATTCATGTTATGATGCAATAAACAGTTATGTAGCTTGGAATTCAGCATAAAAGCACACAGAAAAATCAGGAATTACTCTCAAATTAAAAGGAGTTGGACTGAGTTGGCAGTCAATTCAATTGAAAAGAGAAATTCGGATTTTGCATATAAAGAAAAGCATGTGCAAAGACACAAGTATTGGAACAGTATGATGCTGCTGATGAGCCAGTTTAGAAAGTTTAAAGATCTAGTGCATAGAAGCTGGAGAGGAGGCTATGGTGATGGGTGTAGCCCACATCATGCAGTGTGAAAGCTGTATCAGTCACCTTCCCATTACTTGGACAAAACACCAGAAACTTGCAACTTGGAGGAGGAGAGGTTTATTTTGTCTCACAGTTTTCAGAGGATTCTACCTGTGGTTAGATGGCACCAGGGCAGAAGGCCATGGCAGAGGAAAGTAGCCTGGAAGCAGAGACAAGGGAGGAACTGTGGACAAGAATCCACTCTTGCAGGTCACTCCATCAGTAGCCTGCCTCCACTGACCAGGCTCCATTTCCCAATGGCACACTGATTGATTAACTCATCAGTAGATTAGTTACGACCATATCACTTTCCACAGCCCTTCCTCTGAAGACCTGAGACTTCTGGGACATGTTTTAATTTAAACCATGACAGAAGCCTTAGAAGCTTATCCACAAATACTGATCAACATTAAATACTGATCAATATTAATCAAGGAAAATATAATCATTTTGCATTAAAAAAGTCACTTCATAAACAGTATGGGTAATGGAGATAGATTACTAGTTATAATTCCCACAAGAGATAATCACCAAATCATTGACAGTAGACAAGAAGATTTTAATTCAAAATAATGAAGTAGAACTGGAGAAAGATGAATTTGAAATATTCTCCACAGTTGAAGCTGGAACTGCAGATATAAACTCTTTTCAAGGTGAGGTGTAAAGTGAAATGAAGAGGTTTTTGAGGAAAGCCTGTGAAATCAACTGCACAAGCTGATTTAACAGGGCACCTGTTGAACTAAGACCATGAATTTGGTTTGTTAGTGAGAGACTTTGACATGGGCAGAGAGAAGTGACTTTTCTTCTTTGTTTCTGCTTGGAATCATAGAATTTGCCTTCTTAGTTATGTAGGTGTGCTGTCTTCGTTTGTCACTGAGACAAATTACTGGCCACTTGCAGCTCAAAGGAGAAGAGGTATATTTTAGTCCATAGTTGGCTGACTCCAAGGTAGGATGCATGGCAGCGGGCCATGACAGAGTGGGGTTGCTCATGATGAGGCGTCCAGGAAGGAGAGAGTCAGTGGAGGAGTCACGAAGGACAAATGCTCTTGTAGGCAACACTCTCTTCTTCCAATCAGACCCCACCTCCAAAAGCAAACCAGCTTTATTGCCCCTATAATTTAATCCCCTTTCAAAAGTCTCATGTTTGAGCACATGAAGCTTTGGGGGAACAGCTAGATATAAACCCTAATATGTACTGAGAGAAGTCACCAACTGTTCTGGTGAATGGCATAGCCGTACACTTTGAAACTCTAAGCAGAGCACCAGAGAGGCCAGGATCAGACTCTGAGCTTCTAATTTCAGAAAACCTGCTAGCAGCATTGATACCAAAAGGTCACAGGGAGTTACAGGTCAGAACCCGTCAGTAAGAGGGAAGACAGAGTGGTCAAGTAACTGCTTTTCCTTTCTGGGTTCACAAAATGCCCTGAGCACTTGGGGGAGGGATAGTTTGGGTTTACCCAGTCAAAATGGAAAATGATTTCTAAGTGCATGAATGCCGTATAACCCCCCAAATAAGACCAGGTCTTATATTAATTTTTGTTCCAAGACTCAATAGGGCTTATTATTAGGAAATGTCTTATTTTTCTATATACAACAATCTACATTTATTACTGTACAAAAATCTACATTTATTCAAAAGCAGTCATGTGATATTCTTCTGGAACATCTTCATAACTCTCCAAACCCCGAGTTCCAGCCTGAATTTTTTGCAACTCCATTCCTTTACAATCATTGGCCCCAGTCTCTCATTTCTAGCAATAGGGCTCTTCTTAAATAAGCACTTCTTGTCCATATGGTCTGCTCATAGTGTATCATTCCGATACATGACATATTCGATTATGAAGATTTGTGTTAAGACACAGTCATGTCATTCACTATCAAGTGCACAAGTTATTCATGCAGTCTTTCTGCTCCAACTGGTCATTTGGCAGTAACTCATGAGTTCATCTGTTTACACAGTCATTTATCTCTTGTCCAAAGGCACTTGCTTGGGTGTTTACAAATACTTAGTTATAATTTATAATATCATTCATTTTAAAGATGATGTCAATAATATTCATTAATATATAGCTACATATTAATATCATTATTTTATAATTCAATATGTCCCTCAGATGTTGCAGTTAATATACTAAGTGTGTCTGTCTAGTTGATGATCTTAACTTGGGCTTATTTTTGGCATAGGGTTTACATTACAAGCATCTTGAAAAATCACGCTAGGGTTAGGTCCTCTTTTGAGGGGATACAGAATGAATGAGATCGCTGAAAACTTGAAGTCTGGAATTTGGCAGGTATCTAAATTAGTAAAGACACACAGTAGTAGCAAAGATGTGTCCAGAAGAATGAGTAAGACCAATGTTTGAAAGTAGTCCATGGGATCATAATAAAGTAATAGTGAGAGTGGGATAAAAGGGCTTTATAATTCTTTTACACCTAGAGTTTGAGAATAAAGATTAGTCTTATTTTTGCTGGGTGATCCCCCTTCCCCACTCTGAGTTTCTTGAGTGGCATGTATCTGTATACAGAGGCATGTGAGGGTTCAAAAAACTAGTCAAAAGAACACAATAAATGTTGCTTCCTCTCTATCTTAAGTTGGTAGAGCAAATCATAACTTTAAGTTTGTAGTATTTATAATTCAGTCAAATCTTTTGAGAAGAAAATTGGATCTATAAATGACAAACTAGAGAAAGGTTGCTGTTGAAAGTGTAGACTTAAGAGTTGTCTGTATAAAGATCATAATTGGGTATCTGTCTTTCAATGAGGTCTTTAAAGGAAGTGTGATGTGAAGTGAACATGGTCCCAGAGCCTGGGGGCCACTAACACTTAAATAGCTAAAGGACAAGGAAGGAACCATGTTGAAACAGTCTGTGGGATGTGAGACAGAACAGGATCCTTGAACTATAAAATTTCAAGAAAAGAGATATTTCTGAAGAGAAGTATTGGTCAAAATTCAAATACCATGGAAAATTTCAATGTGCCTAAAGCAAAAGAATTTTTTTAGAAGAGTTTATTTGTATCTTTCAGTTGTGTGAGACAGTAAATGACTTTTGCAATTTGTACAAGTTTGGTTTGAGATTTTGGTGAATTTGAGCTTGAAATGATTTTCATAAGACACTAATGTCTTCCCAGGAAATGTGGTATTTAAATATATGCCAGGTTTAGGAAACTGGTTGCCTGCTGCAAACTGGAAGAGATAAGCTGCACCTGCAGGAATCATACATGTGATTTACTAATGTGGGTCATCAGATTTAATACCGGACAAATAGCTTCTGTAGGTCAAGATATCTATTATGGTTTAGATATAAAATGTCCCCCAAAGCCTCATGTATTTGGAAGGTGACTGGTTTGGAAGGTGATTGGATTGTTGTACTGTACTCCTTGGTGGGTTAGTCCAAGATCACATGGTTATGTCTAATGAGGGTCACATATTACTTCCCATCACTGGGACAAAATAAGAAATTGTAAGTGGTTATGTATAAAAGAGGTGAAATTGGAGGAGTAGATTTGCTGGATAACAAACACATTTGCATAACAAAGCCAGAGGAGAAGTACAGCTCACTAATCCAAGAGAAGCATTAATTCATTCACGAAGGTGGACTCTCCCTGATCCAAGAATCTCTCACCAGCCCCCAATCCTGAGCATTGCCATAGCTAAGCAACTGAGCCTCTGCCTGAGTTTTGGTGACAAGAACCATTCTTAATGGATGCCACTTATGGTCCTTCTCTGTGGATACACTGATTCACATAAATCTATAAACCAGACACCAGAGTATGTAAAATTATAAATTTTTTTCCATACGTCTGTGACTCTTCCCTAGAGTTAGACTATTTGCAGCTGTACAGTGGGTGAAATATTTCAGTAGGATCTTATTCAGACTTTGAAAGGTTCACACTATTTTTAATTTTCTTACCAAATTCAAAATAGTTGCAATCCTTAGAATGCTAACATAAACCTGTTGACTCTTTGAGATCCCTAGAAGGTCTGTACAAATGCTCGGTTAATATGCTCTGTGACGAGGCAACTAGCCAGACTTTCTGGTAAGTTGCACAAACCATGTAGGGACCAGGAAGAGAAAAGTCAGATAGTGTTAGGTGCCATTGAAGCTGGAAATTGACCACGTGTGCAGTGCTGTGGCACGGCTGGGACTTGACTATACCAAAAACAGAGAGCCCGGGGCAAACCACATAAAAAAGTTGTTACAGCCCAAAAAAACACCAAGCCCCAAGACAATCCAAGCAATGGGATTCTAGGCAGCAGGGTTGAAATTGACATCATTCTTCCGAGTCTATAAATAAACATGCCACATTGGTTGAGTAGTTCTTTTCCTTGCATGAGGACAAAGGCTCCACCTGACCCTAGCTTTGCCTCTTCTTTATTTTCTCATCCTCTCATGGTCCTTCACCCCAAGAACCTCAAGGGTTGTGGCAAGATAACACCTCCTGTGAATCTGCCAGCATGTGACTGAGAATCACCAACATCACAGCTCCCACAATCCCCTGTAAGCAACTGGCTGGTTCAGAGGACATGCTGAGTTGATCGCAACTGAGGTGCAAAATGCAACTGAATGTTTATATTGTTTGCTTGACTTTGCAGTCCTGGGGCTGGTGGTCTGAGCATCTATTGGGAGGATAACATTATGCAATATAGCAATTATGGGGGATTTCCTTCTTGTTTTTGAAATCCAATATTGTTCTCACTGTTTTGTTTTGTTCCAACTAATACTTTTGCTTTATCCAATATTCTGTTTTGATTCATTTTATTCTGGTTTGTTTTGGTTTGAATTTGCTTTATCTGATGGAATGGACAACTATTGTAAAGATAACAAGATATACTATGGTAACCATTGTTGCTTTCCTATTATCTTGCTTTGAAGTTCTGTACCAATTTCACTGCTTTGTTTTGATGTTATTCTGTTTTGTTTTGTTGGATTTTATTATCTTTAAAATAAAAAAAATTTTAAAATGTGCTCTGTTACAACTGAAAGAAGTATCAAATGCATTAGTGAGCCACATTATTGACAGAGTTCTGGGAATTCAGCCCCATAAGTTTCAGAAGTTAGAAAGCAGAGCAAAGTTCATGCTAGAAAAATAAAGTTCTTTGACTATTTTTAATTATAATGCACTAAAAGTTACAATTCTATTCTGCCATCTCACCAGGCATTTTAAGTAATGGGATTGCTGCATCTTTCTTTCAAAAAGCATGTCTGCATCAAAACATATATCTACCTCCTGCGGAACCACCTAGTAATTCAAAGGCATATTTTGTCTCAGTTGTTTTTACTGTCATAGCCCTTGGAAAATTAAAAATAAAAAGTATTCAGTTCTCACTGTGTTGAACAACAAAGGAATGGAATCCTTGGAAAGATCACAACTTGAAAAGTGTAGGCCACCATTTAGCACTGAAAACAAAACAGGCCCCAGAGCATTTGCTATGACTTTTGCAAAGGAGATTTTAAAGATTTAGAGTTAAAACATCTCTTCCAGAATTGGAGGTGTGGAGCTCATAGCCAGTGTTTACATCATCGTCTGTCTTGTCTTCCAAGGAGAGTTGTTTAGTGGGCAAGGTCACATAAAATCCCATTGAAATTAACTTTTTGTTTGTCCAAATTGTTTGGTTGTAATAGGATTTGGGGATGATGATTGCACTGGTAGAAATCACATTTTAAAACTGTTAGGGCCAGAGATGAAACAGTACTTATCCAGCCTCTCTGTAGTTTTAAATCAGTAGGAAAAGAATCTCAAATATAAGCCATTTGGGAAAATGATATGCTTGGTCAACCTGGCACTGACTCCAGTTCTGAAATTAAAAGGACTTCAGTTCATATCTTAATTCTGTTCAATTTCTGACAGGTTATTTAAACTCTCAGGGCTGAAAATTTCTCATTGGGTACAATCATGATATGTATCTTAGAATGTAGTGATAATAGTTAAGTTAAATCATACATTTAAAGCCAATATTCTAGTAACGGATAAATAACAAATGCACATAGACGGCAGTTATTGACCATGAACAATACAGTGAACATAGTGCTTTGCAGAAACTTTTCTATCTTTGAGCTTCCAATTATTTAGAGAAGAAAAATGCTCTTTTTTAAAAATTTGAAATCAGGATTTGGGGAAGATTTTGTTTAGAAGTTAGTCATAGAGAAAAAAGAATTTCAAAGGTAATTGTTTCCAAATGGGGCAATAGTTTAATTCCATTTAACTATATGAAAAATATTTATTATGTGATTTTTTTCTATTTGCTAGACTCTGTGTTAGTTCTGGGGATATAGAAATTAACAATATATAAGATATCATTGGCCTTACAGAACTTGCTGTTTCTCATGGAACAAGGATGTTAATGAAGTACCTAATTACACAAATGATTATGTGAAATTGTTCTACGTGCTATCAAGGGAAAATCCAACATGCTTGGAGAGTACATAACAGAGGAAATATAACCAAAAGCATAGGTTTTTACTCTTTGAATATTCATCTCCAATAGAAATGGGAAGTTTGAAGAGTTGGCCCACAGTAGGTGTTCCAAAACCATGTTATCCTCTCCCTAGTTTAGGAAACTGGCTTTTTTATAGTCCTTTTTCAGTTACTCTGAATTACTCCTCTGTGTATTCCCAGAACTTAAGAAAAGTGGCAGTTATATAATTTTGGGGTACATTCAAAGAGTAAGAGTTGGGAAATTGGCTAAAAATAATTCACTTTATTTATACTGCACAATACAAAAAGCAGATTTTGTTTCCACCTAGTACCACTCTCACACTGAATACTGATCTTTAACCCAAAAGTCTCATTGCTATTTCCTTACTCACTGTTGTCATCCTCTCACCCTTTCATGGACCCTCTGCTTGTAGGATAGTCTGAAAGATTTCTTATCAGGGCCCTAAACATGCTTAAATCTTTTATTAATTTGCCAAGTTGGATATCCTATGACTGATTTGAGACATCATCCTTGCTAGGGTTGAGAAATGAGACAGAGGGACAAGAGATAATGGTAAAATGAAAGAAGACAATGTTTGTCAGTTTGATCACAGTCACTCCTGTTGAATGCTGCATTTCCTTCCCGTTGAATTATTGATGGTAAATTTCTTTACTAAAGTAAAATAAGTCATGGAGCATTAGAGTTGGAAGGAACCTTGAAGTTTCTATCTGGAAAGTGACAAAAAGCATAAATCAAATTGGCCTAAGCCAAATAAAATAATAGATTGACCTGATCATGTGTTTAGAAAAAGCTGATAGTCATATCTAGTAGTTGTATAACTTGACCAAAGTTAATAATCTAGCTTTGATTCTTTTCCATACTATGAAGCCATAGTCCTTGCTGTGAACTCATTTGATCAACATGCATACTTCTAGAATGTTTTCCATATTTTAGAAAATGTAGAACTCAAAACTGTGTTTAGCATTCCTAGTGGCTATGGGTAGACATAATTTAAATTTTGCTAATTCTGGAAATTTTATGAGACCTAGCTTTGGAATTGGACAAGGAATATATAATGTTGCTATCTTCAGCACCCATTTCTCCAGCTTGGCTCAGAGCTAAGACAATGTATTCAACAGTTGTCATTATGAGTCCTTGATTATCTGTAGTGGAAGGGGCAGATTTCCTTGGTCATGACAGGTACAGGCTGGATCCTAGCTAAGCAGATTATTGGGTTAGCATTTCTTCCATGTTGGTGAAAAAATATTTTCACAATCACAGCAGAGGCATTGTGATTGTAAAGACTAGGAATTTTTCTTCAAAGTCTATCCTAGAGTCCACTCCTTTACTTTCCAAAGATTTTCTACATTTCCTCATGCTTGATAAGCTTTGATGGAACTGGCCATCTTCTTAAGCTAGGTCTGGTGATTTCTGTTGTATGAAACCAACTCTTAAATGATATAATAGAACTCTCACTCCATATATAGGGACAATAGGGCTGTAATAAGTGCCAGACATGCAGTTTCCAACATTCATATTCATAGGAAAATCACACACTTGCCTATCTCTCAATGTCTTTCATCAAAAGTTTTAACAAGTTTTTCATTTGAACTAATTTCTTCTAAGTGTTTCATGCTTCTATATTTAAATAAATAAATCATTAATGACACAGAATGGCATTGTCACCATGAATCACACATTTATCATTAGCGATAGGGCAAATTATATTCCATTTGACAAACACTGAGGATCTAAGGACCTTTTTTCATCAGAGCCACACCACAAGCCAGATGACACTAGAATACAAGATGAGCAGCTCTTTCAAATCATTTACTTTTACAAGTTGATAGAGTGATTACTGATGAGCACAAAATACTCAAGTGTGATCTTTTAAGAGAATAGGGCCTTCTGCATCCTCCTCACTCATCAAATAGCACTCATTTTTCCATCTGCTGTCATTTTCTAAACATTGCTTTCATTATTCATTCTTGATCTGGATAAAATTTTATCATTATTAAAAGGTATTCAAATGATCATACCATTTTAAAATATAAGAATGGTTGATTAAACAATACCTATATATGAGTAACTACATTGTCTTTATTTATTGTATAGACATTAGTCTTCAACATAAATCTTGTAGAAATTTATTTAGCACTTTGTTGGTTCTGAGAGACAAAGTCAGGAAATATAAGGTAAGTAACTGCACTACATAAATGTGAATGACAATGACAGAATTTTAGCTTGGAAAATGAATCTAAATGTCCCACAAAAATTTGGTTCAATAAGTGATGGTTTTTATGTATTTATTCTTGGGAAAATATACTATAAATTTTTTCACCATTATTTTAGAAAGGTGACATGACATTGTCAATTATACTGTAAGTGTAAAAGCTACAATATAAAACAATAGAGTGTGATCCAACTTTATATGTATGTTACATACACATTACACAAATATACAAGTACAACTTTTCCTTTATTCCACTGTAGCTAATGAAAAATATTAATATAGTCTGAAACCAATTTTTGGACCCATTTAATACAGTTCCAAGAACAAATTACCTGTTTTTCAAAACAAAGTTCAATAATATTTATAGCATATAAAATTATCCAGTTCCTAAAAAAGTTCAATCACAACACTGACATCCAATAAAAAATTGTTTGCCATTCAAATAAGCAGGAAAACATGATTTGTGACAAGAAAAATCAAAGACACTGACGTAGACATTACACAAGTGATGGAATAATTAAGCAAATGCTTAAAAGATAGAGGCAAGATCAAGAATGGGAAGCAGAGTCCACAAAAATTAATGAAAGAACAAATTAAAAACTGAGATGTGAAAAGTATGCAGACTGGGATAAAATATGAGCTGGATGAATGAACTGGATGACATTGGTAGAAAACTGGACACAGCAGAAAGAAGGCTTAGAGAAGGTAGAGACATGAAGTTACATCTTCATGCAAAATGAAATCCACAGATTAAAAAAGCCTGAAACTAGTGAACTCAGTATCAGTGACCTATGAAACAACTTCAGGCAGCGTATTAGCCACGTAAACTGAGCTCCCGGAGCAGA
>RJWT010023477.1:0-16827 GCA_004365215.1 Cuniculus paca | reverse complement strand
TGGCTCTGTGACCTTTGGCAAATCTCTTGCCATGCCCTTCCATTGAGGGTCTGAGGAGACAGCCCCAAGGCCAGCTCGGGGGTGCAGAAATTGTTCCGGAATAGGAGCTTTGTGAGCCATCCCTCCTCTGGGGTCTGCTGCCAGCCCAGAGGGCAGCCGGAGCAAGTCTCCTCACCTGCAGGCTTCACTCCTCACGTGCAGAGCAGCAGGGGGGTCGGGTTCTGTGTGGGGAGGGTCCGTGAGGTGAAGCCTTTGCCTTGACTTGCTGTGAACGCGACTTTCCCTGTAAGCTCTACCACACGACTGGGAACTGCATCAATGGGGATGACTGCATGTTCTCCCACGACCCTCTGACCGAGGAGACGCGAGAGCTCCTGGATAAGGTAGGGGGTGCAGGACCACACACAGGAACCAGGAAGCCTGCCTGCTATGGCCTTGGTGTTGCTGCGGCCCTCTCCGGCCTCTGCAGGACCAGAGTTCCCAGTTCAGTGATCTGGGGCTGGACGGTCAGGAGGAAACGAAACTGCGATCCCTGCAGAGGCACTGTGTGGGTGGCCACATGTGTATCTTATCTCCAGCGGCTGGGGCCGGCTGCTGGGAGGTGCGCCAGGGGCCCTAGGTGAGGAATGCTGCCTGGTGGGTCTCCACATGCACCTTGCGATGTCTCAGGGACAAGGTGCTGGACGTGTGAGAGATGCTTACGTGCAACTCCTAGCTGCTGTCTTGCGGAGAAGGTAGGGCTGTTGGAAGGCTCAGAGGAAGAGACGTTCTCGATTTTTTTTTTTTTTTTTTTTTCGGCTCTGGGGATTGAACACACAACCTCATGCTTGCCAGGCAGGCCACTGAGCTAGATCCCTGACTAAGGAGGAGACTTTCTCAAGGAGCTGTTGGGTCAATTAGTGCTTCTTGTCCTCACTTTTCTGACACACGAACCCATGCAGGGAATAAAGTGGGAGAAGCAGCTATTCTTCCACTTGGCGCTTGCCCCTCCTAGTGTGCCAAGGTTCAAGGATATTGGCTAGTTTTTGAGAGGACTGAGACCATCAGCGCATCAGCTAGCTTCAAGAGTGTCCATCAGACAGACTGTAGAGGCCACAGGAAGAAACCCTGGGGAAGCAACAGTGAGAGAACCTCCATAGCTCTCAGGTGTCTGTGGGGAGAATGCTTGCTCTTGCTCTTTCCTTTGGGGAGTCTATCACCCTAGAGTTATGTAATCAGTAAATACCTAGAGTTCAGCTATTGTCTTGCAGGACAAGTAATGATGGCCCCTTTTCTCATTTGGAGGACTAGGTGATCTCTAACTGACCTCTGCCCCCTGCTGGAAGTTTAGAGTTTTGCTTTAATAGGGACAACTGAGCCTGTTCATTTTAGTATTTTTAGTACATTTTTATTTTTAAATTTTTTTTTATTTCCTACTTGCTTTTCTGTTCTTGTTTTGAGACAGGGTCTTTTTTTGTTTGTTTGTTTTGTTTTGTTTTTTGAGACAGGGTCTCACTATGCAGTTAGGCTGGCTTTGAGCTCATTTTGTAGCCCAGGCTTGTCTCGAACTTGCTACAATTCTCCTGCCTCGGCCTCCCAAGTGCTAGGATTACAGGTTTGTGCCACCACGCCCGGCTATTTTTGGTTTTTTGAGACAGGGTTTTGCTATGTCATTGAAGCTGGCCTTGAACTCACTGTGTAGCTCAGGCTGGTCTCAAACTTGCAAGATCCTCTTGCCTCAGCCTCCCGAGTGCTGGGATTACAGATGTGCGCCACCACCCCGGGCTTCCATTTTTTTCCCTTCTTTTTTTCTCCCTTCTTTTTTTCTCCCTTCCTTCCTTTCCCTCTCTCCCTTCCCTTGTACCTTTTCTCATTTGAACATTTTCTTCCCATTTTCCAATGTCTATTTTACATTTTGGTCCTTCTTTACATTTTCAGTTTCTCATACCAGAGAAACAATGTAGTATTTATACATGTGTGTCCAATTTATTTCATTTAAGAGTATGATCTCAAGGTGCAGCCATTTAGCTAGAAATTCTCCATCTTGCCCTTCTTTATGGCTGTATAGCATTCTATTTCAGAATACCATTTTAACAATCAGGGAATAGCAAACAAAATTGATTTTTTATTTTCTTTTTTTCATGGCACTGGGAATTGAGCCCAGGGGCGCAAGCATGCTTGGCACGCTGCATCTGCAGCCATGGAGAGTTGTATTTTCTGCTCGTTGGCCTCCATGTGGATCAGCCCTGTTTCTAGCACTTGCTGGCTGCAGGTGGCGTAGGCCTCCACATTGGACAGTGCTGCCCCACAGGCCCTGCTGAAGACAAAGTGGCATATTTCAGCTCCTGCCCACGCACCTTAAACAGTGCATAGGCTTGAAGACTGGTAAACCAGGAAAAAGCATGCTAGGATGGGGATTGTCCGAAAGTACAATGTGCACTACCCCTCTCGGAAGGGCCTCGCTGAACCCGAGGAAAGCCTAGCGCTCCCCAGCAACCTGTGGCAGTCCAAGCCATGGTGCCACTCCGATGAGGCCCAGCTACCCTCTCCTAAATTGTCTGCCTTTTTCCTCTTCTCCTTCTCCTCCTCCTCCTTCTTTACACTGAGCCACATCCTCAGCCTTTGTTTTTCTATTTTGAGACAAAATTTCACTAAATTTTCCAGGCTGGGGTCAAACTTGCAGTCCTCCTACCTCAGCCTCCCAAAGTGCTGGGATTCGCTTGGTGTCTGCTCTTCTACCCTCCCCACCCACGCCTTTCAGTTTTATCTTCACATTTGGTGCCGTTTCTGTGTGTTGAGAAATGCAAGTTTCCTGCCTTCCACGCCGTGATGGAAACTGGCCTCCATCGGAGGTTGGTGATGAAGCTCACTTGGGAACAAGTGACAAGAATAACAAGGAGTTCCCTCACCAGGTTCATCTGCCTGTGAGCCTTTGTCCCATTTCCTTTATTAGGCAGTGTGGCTTCAGTGTAGCTGTGTACCTTTTCTTGAGCGTTTGAGAATAGGGTGTGTGCACCTTGGTCCTTCACTTTTAGTCCTTCAGTTCCAGATAGGTTTGTTTTTACCACTTTTCTTCTTCGAGATAGGGCTCTCACTGGGCAGTTCAGGCTGACCGTGAACTCACTGTGTAGCTGACACTGGCCTCGAACTCTTAAGCAGTTACCCTGCCTCGGCCTCCTGAGTGCTGAGATTTCTGGGGTGCACTACCATGCCCGGTGGTAGTTTTTTTACAGTCAGGTTTTGAGGTATAGTTGGGATCCAGAAAATTCTGCTGTGTAGTGTGCAGTTCTGTGACTTGACCAACGTGTAGAATCATTGTCACTATCACACAGTGCACATACAAGAAAAGAGCATTATGTAAATGGAAGTGTATGGTAAATTGCCCTTGTAGGGGGGCAGCTGGCTTCTCAGACTGCAGGCAGTGCATTCCAGATTCACCCAGTGGTTCAGGTTCGTCGCTGCTGGTTGCTGAGTTGAGCTCAGCTGTGCGGATGGCAGACTTTAGCCAAGCGTTAGTTGAAGAACACAACATAAGTGTGGACAGCAGCTTAAGAGTTTGTGACTAGTGATCTGCCTTGGACTCATGTACATGGCAAAGGTGGGTCCACATCCTTTGCATCTGTGAAAGTGTGACCCTTGTTAGGGTTGAGAAGGTGACTTTGACTTTAGGAAACCTGTCAGGTCACTGAGCATCAGTCTTGGAGGGCTTCAGGACTTGGCAGGGTGCTGATGGCCGTGTCCCGTGACAGTGGCCCTGCGGTGGGGAGGCCAGGAAGCGCCTGGTGTCTCGTGTGCAGTGCAGCGTGTCTGTGCTGAAGGAGCTCTCAGTAGTTTGGGTTCAGTGCTTCTGCCTGTTTTCTCTTGGGTAATTTACATGTCTGTGTCCTGGGCTCCGATGTGGTCAGTGCTGGGTGCAGGGTGCGGGGAGTCCCTCCGTATTGAGTGGCGTCCCTCCTGGATGTCCCCAGGCTGTGCGGGCAGGGAGACTCCTGTGTGGCTGGGATCCAGAGGTGGGGAGCACTTGTCCTCAGCATACACGGGTGGCGGAGGCGCAGCTGAGACGCGTCTGTGCGGAGTGCAGCAGGCCCAGAGGAAGAGGAGGCCGCCTCCCCAGCCTTGGGGTGCCCTTGTGGGGCACCTCACTGCAGTCGTCTGACCAAGGCTCCCTCAGGTGCCTCCTGGGTGTGACTGCTGTGTTTGAGCTGCCCAGTGACTGTCTGTCCCCAGAGCTGATAGTCTGATAGAGAAAGGGGCGGCGGCTGGGCTGTCCCATCTGCTGAGCAGTAGAGAAGAGCGCAGCGTGTATTCTGTGGCCTCGAAGGAGCAAGCTCTTCGGAGGGTGTGAGGAGGCCTCTGTGAGGGCTGGGGTCAGGGTGACTCTTGGAATAAGAGCAGCGCTAGGTGTTGCTGCAAGGAAACAGGCATGGGGGGGGGGGGGGGGGGGGGGGGGAGGCCAGGGAGGTGAGGCTGGGAGGGGCTCCTGGGAGGGAGGGTGGAAAGGAAGCCAGGGTGAAGTGTGTTCCTGTTTAGTGGGGCATAACCATGTTAATTTCGGCCTTTGACTTGAAAGCAGTGAGGCTGTGTTGAAAAGATTTAAGGAGCAGTGGCATGGCCATGTTTGTGACCTTGAACTTTCTCTCTGTGATGTGCAGAGGATGCTGGGAGAGTCAAGAGAGGCTGGCACCAGGACCAAGACTGCGGGCAGCATGTGGAGGGCGCTCAGGCCTGCAGTGCTCCCCTCTGCACAGGGTCCCGGTTGCTGGGACGTTGTGCTCCAGTGTAGATATGGGTGTTTTCAGTAGCTCATTGCGGATGCCCCCATGTCAGGTCTGTGTTGGCAGCTGGGAATGCAGCTGTAGTGCCTGCCCTTCTGGGTTGGACAGGATGGGCCAAGCCAGGGATCATTCAGTAAGGGAATGGCCGATGCATGGTCTTCTCAGGTGCAGGCAGTGCTTTGAGGCAGCTCACAGTGCCTGGGTGGGAACACAGGAGACAGGCACCGGCACGCTCTGCTGACATCTGAGACCCCAGTAAGTGGACCAGGAACCACACTAACTTAGAAACCCAAGGTGAGGTCTGGGCTGAGTCCTGCAGGGAGACCTTGGCCGTCCTCTCACACTCAGTCATGGTTAGCAGTTGGGGTTTTGCTGCAGGTCTGGGAGGTCTTCAGACAGATACACCTGCCAGAAAAGAAATGTGGCTGGGCCATGCGCTCAGGGCGAAGTGCTTGCCTGGCATACATGAGGCTCTGGGTTCATCTCCAGCAGTGCATAGAAAAGAAGGCGAGAAGGAAGGACAGCCCAGCAGATGGTAAAATGTGGTGATCCTTGCTAAGTGAAAGAAGCCTGTTGTAAAAGGCTCTGACACATGGTTCTGCTTAGACGTTCCCTGAGTAGACCAACCCATAGAGAGAGTAGGTGAGTGGTTGCCAGGGACTGGGGAGGAAGAGGCAGGAAGTGACTGTCTAATGTACAGTCTCCTTGGGGATGTTGAAAATGCTCTGCAAGTAGAAGAGGTGGTAGTTGCCCATCTCTGAGTGTGTTCAGTGCCCTCAATTGTTCACTGTAAAGCAGTTAAAATGCTACGCATGATGCAATTTGTATTTTGTCCCACAGGACAGAAACGGCTCCCCCTTCTTGCTGATCCCAGAGATCAGCCAGAGTGGTATCTGATGAGGATTTTTACTTGATTGTTTTTGTTTTGTTTTCTTTTGAGACAGGGTCTCACTATATAGTGGAGGCTGGCCTGGAACTCAGGGTAGTCCTCCTGCCTCAGCCTCCTGAATGCTAGGATTTACAGGCATGCACCACTACGCCCAGTTTGTTTATTTTTGTTGTTGTTGTTGTTTTTGGTGGGTTTTTGTTTATGTTTTTGTTTTTGGAGTTTTGAGACAGACACTCTCTTTGTAGTTAAGACTGGCCTTGGACTCACTGTGTTGCCTAGACTGGCCTTGAACTTGGGGTGATTCTCCTGCCTCAGCCTCCCAAGTGCTTAGAATTACAGGCTTGTGCCACCACAGCCAGCAGTTTTTGAGATAGCACCTCACATACCCCACGCTGACCTCAAACTTGCCTCTGCCTCAGTGATGAGGAGTTTGTTACAAAAAGGATTTGTGAGGCTGGGGGTGTAGTTTAGTGATAGAGTACTTGTCTAGTTGCGAAGGCCTGAGTTGGGTTCATCCCTAGTACTGCCAAAAAAGGCAGTCACTGGCTCTATGCTATAAGGGCCTCAGCATGTTTGTGTTTTAGAATTTTCCTTGGAAATTGAGCTCTCCTTCATTCCCTGTCTTACCCACAGATGTTGGCCGATGATGCAGAAGCAGGTGCTGAAGACGAGAAGGAAGTTGAGGAACTGAAGAAGCAGGGCATCAATCCCCTGCCCAAACCACCCCCCGGTGTGGGCCTCCTGCCCACTCCACCTCGGCCCCCTGGGCCCCAGGCCCCCACCTCTCCCAACGGCAGGCCCATACAGGGTGGCCCCCCGCCCCCACCCCCGCCTCCACCCCCTCCTGCCGGGCCCCCTCAGATGTCCATGCCAGTGCACGAGCCACTGTCCCCGCAGCAGCTGCAGCAGCAGCAGGACATGTACAACAAGAAGATCCCCTCCCTGTTCGAGATCGTTGTGCGGCCCACAGGACAGCTGGCTGAGAAGCTGGGCGTGAGGTGAGCGCTGCAGCCACGTGTGCGGCATGCCCGGGCCCCACTGGGTTCCTGCCTCTCCGAAGGTGTTGGGGTTCCTGCCTGGGACCTGTGACCATGAGCTCTGAGCCCTTCACTCTTGGAGCTCTCCCCTCCCCCTGGGGGTGGGTGCCGCCACCACCCCTCAGCAGCAGCTTTCACAGGCACCATTTCCTCCTCTAGGTTCCCTGGACCTGGTGGACCCCCAGGGCCAATAGGTCCTGGGCCAAACATGGGACCCCCAGGGCCAATGGGGGGCCCCATGCACCCCGACATGCATCCGGACATGCACCCAGACATGCACCCTGATATGCATCCGGACATGCACCCAGATATGCCGATGGGCCCTGGCATGAACCCTGGCCCCCCTGTGGGTCCCGGCGGTCCCCCCATGATGCCCTATGGTCCTGGAGACTCCCCACATTCCGGAATGATGCCCCCCATCCCGCCAGCCCAGAACTTCTATGAAAACTTCTACCAGCAGCAGGAGGGCATAGAGATGGAGCCAGGCCTCATCGGGGATGCAGGTGCGCGGGGCTTCCGCTGGGCGTCCTGGGGGCTGGGTTTAGTAGGATGGGAGGCAGTGAAGGTGCAGTTTTTCTTCCTTGCTTCAAGGCTCTTTGCAGGTGGGACTCCAGCTCCCATCTTTGTCCCATTTAATAGTATTTCTTGTGACATTAGGCTCATTATTTGTTGAGATCAAAGGAGTTTCATATTTATTGTCAGCATGGCTTATTTTACATGTTTCTTTGTGGTTCTGGGGATGGAACGCGGGGCCTCACACAAGCACACTGAGCTACACCTCGGCCCTTTATTTTCTCTTTATTTTCAGAGAAAGTAAAGGGCCGAGGTGGTTTTTTTTGTTTGTTTGTTTTTTTGCCAAGTTGCCCAAACAGTTCTTGAACTTGGCAGTCCTCCTGCCTCAGCCTTCTGAGTATCTGGGACTAATAGTCATGTCTACCACGCCTGGCATTTTATTTGGTCTTTGAGAATTTACTCAGCATGCCTAGAATCAGGAGCATGACCGAGTCAGAAATAAGTATCTTGGCTGAAGTCTTCTTTTAAGACAGTTCTGGACTTGGAGCTCCTAGTGCTGACCTGTGACTGTGCTTGTCCCATCCCCGTGACTGGCATTTTCCTTCCTCCCTTTCTGTCTGGTGCCACAGTCAGCGAGGGCTGGATGACGTGCCCAGCAGTGGGCACCGTCAGAGCAGAGGGGATACACGTACGTCCGCAGGGCTCCGGGCACGCAGCCAGGCCTGGCCTCACTGTTCTCATGGAGGGAGGAGGTGATGGGTGATCGGCTCATTTCAGCACTGACCGTTGTTGGAAGACACAGAGTAGCATGGCAGAGTGACAGCTGGAGACTTGGGGCCTGGCAGAGACAGTCACAGAGGTCTGTCTCTCCAGGAAGCGAGAGAGGGCCGGATGGGCGCAGAGGTGGCTGCTGGGCTGAGCTCCGCATCCCGGCAGCAGCTTGTCAGATGGGCCCAGCCTGCAAAGGAAGGCTGAGGGGTCCTGGCAAGCGGACTGTGTGGGCTGTGGCCCTGTGGCTGTGAGGAGTGCTGGCCGTAGATGAGGGCATGGGTGGGAATCGGGGGTGCACCTGGGCTATGGTAGAGTGGTCCATGGCAGAAGTGAGCAGGCAGAGCAGAGTCAGGCTTCATGGACAGGACCGTGCTGTGCGGGGCAGATGGCGCGGAGGGAGGGGTGGGCCAGGCCTGCAGAGTAGGTGGCTTGGAGTAGCCCTTTGGCTTTGGCCACCTGGAGATTCCCAGGGGTGCTCGAGGGGCATCAGGGAGCCCTTCGGGATGGAGGTGGGAATGTAAAATGACTTTGGCTTATGGCAGTGAGAAGGCAAAGTGGGGCAGGGACTCCAACAGGCCTGCATCCACGCATGCAGACGGCTGTGGAAAGGGCTCTGCTGTGAAGGAGACCAAGGGTCAGTTGGCCTTTAACAGTAATCCTAAGCCAGGTGTGGTGGTGCACACCTGTGATCCCAGCACTTGGAAGGCAGAGGCAGGAGGATCGCTGTGAGTTTGAGGCCAGCCTGGGTTCTGCAGTGGGTGCAAGGCCTTGTCTCAAAAAGAAAAAAAGTAACTGTAATCTCCAGGGCAGCAGTGTGGAATGTACGGCACGCGTGCTGTGGTAGCCTGTTTGCTGTCGTTGAAAGCTCTAAAACATTTGCCATCACTGCTCTGGGGTAATTTGCTTTTTTAAAAAATTTAGATGTGCTGGGCATGGTGGCACTCACCTGTGAACCCAGCACTCAGGAGGCAGAGGCAGGAGGATCGCTGTGAGTTGTCCGCCTGGGCTACCATAGTGAGATCGTTTCAAAAACAAACAAGCAAACACATAAAAAAACAAAATGAGCTGTAACGCCCCTACCATGAAAGCCAGCGTACCCACAGTGGTGCCGCCGTGCACCGTTCGCCGTGACTGCTGAGCTCTGAAGGAGGAGCCTCCGCGGTCCTCTCAGAGCCTCTGCTCCCAGCAGGTGCGGCGCGGAGCAGGCTCCTGCGCACCCATCGCGGGCACACAGCCCGCACGCACAGCAGGCCGCAGGCGCTGCTGTTGGCTTCGTAGACTTGTCTGTGATATAGGTGCCAGTTTTGCAATTTTTAGTCCTATTAATCTCTTGGTAATACTGGCCACATTTCCAGTCCTCAGTTGTCCGGGCAGGGTAGAGGTGGCCATGCCACATGTGAAAGGGAGGGACAGCAGTGACCCTGGACGGGTGCTGTCCTCAGTATTCGAGCTCCTCCTTGCTCAGCATTGTGCACACACTCACCTCATGTCCTGAGAGTGGCACCAGGTGACAATGACTCGGCCCTGCAGTCCTGGGCTCCTGGGCAAGTGGTGCTGGGAGGGGCGTTCAGCGCTCGCCAGGAGGAGCAGAAGTCGCCCCCAGCCTCTGGGCTGCGTGGAGCCTTCATTCTCCTCTCCAGCTTGTTAGTTTGTTTTTTGGCAGACACGGTTGGGCTCATACTGTGGGCTCGCCATGAGCTTCAGCGGTGCTTTTCATGACTTTACCTCCGAGAACCATGAAACCAAACTAGTGCTCATCACAGACGGGCAGGTTAGGAGCCTCCCAGCTCCTGTCCCCGCAAGGACGGTCTTCCGCCCATCCTCTCGGAGCCGTCCCCCCTTTTCCACGTGGCCAGCGTCCTCCTGTTTCCATCCGTGAGCGCTGACTGTGCCCCTGTGCCCCTCCCCTTGTAGATGGGAATGCCCCTCGGCCTGCCCGCTGTTGGGTTCTCCGTGGGCACCAGGCATAGGAGGGGGCCAGGGACGCCTGGACCCCGCAGGTGGCTTCTCCAGTGAAGGGCTGGGGATGGAGTTGGTGCCTCAGGGGCCTTCCCGACCCGAACCCTCGGTTCTTCCCTGCCACAGAGGACTACGGGCACTACGAAGAGCTGCCGGGGCAGCCTGGGGAGCCCCTCTTCCCCGAGCACCCTCTGGAGCCAGACAGCTTCTCTGAGGGAGGGCCCCCAGGCCGGCCGAAGCCGGGTGCCGGTGTCCCCGACTTCCTGCCCTCAACCCAGAGGGCCCTGTACCTGAGGATCCAGCAGAAGCAGCAGGAGGAGGAGGAGAGAGCGAGGAGGCTGGCTGAGAGCAGCAAGCAGGACCGGGAGAATGAGGAAGGCATGTGTCTCGCAGGGCAGGGCTCAGCCCCCGGGTGCTGTTCGGGGCTCGGTGGGGACTCGATCGGGTTTCCTGGTGGGTAGGAGCCTACACCCAGGGAGGACCACTGTTCAGGGTCACGCGATCAGGCCAGGCTATTGCTGTTGCATGTCCCTGAGGAGAGTAGAGGCCGGGCTGCCCCTCTAGGTCTTGGTACTCAGGGGAGACCCTATCCCACTAGGAGGGTGGTGGTCCACCAGCACGGGCTCCCACACCTTTGAAAGGAGACTTGGGGCATCTCCTGTCTCTGGAGTGTCCCCCGTGGGAGCCAAGAGAGACGGGCTAGTCACTGAAGGCTGTGTGGTCACAGGGCCGGGTGGGCAGGCTGGCGGCACCCATCTTGAGGAGAAGTGTGCAAGTGGCATCTGAGAGTGGAGGGCAGGGCCACGGGGGGCCCTGACAGGGGTGTGGGAACTGGTGGGGAGGAGGGGTGGGCTAGGCGGCCCCTCCCAGGTGGCTGAGGTTTCTCCGCCAGGGTTTTGCTCTTGCCAGTTCCAGTAGTCGCTCAGCCCTCATCCTTCCTGGGGTGCTGTAACATTGTAAGGGACCTGAGGACAATGCCTGAGGGCAACTGAGGGTGAGCAGCAGCCGCCAGGACCCCCAGCCCGGGGTGGGAGAAGGTGCCCGCTCACTCTCAGCGCTGTCTGATGGGCACATCAATGGCACAACCTGCTGGGTGGCTGATGAGCCACTCAAATGTGACAGACCACTTAGGACAGGGCTGGCACAGTGGGAAGCTCCACAGATGGCAGCCCCAGCCTGCCAGGCCCCGCGCTGGGCGTCCAGGCCTCTGGGCTCTCCTCTCATCCCCCGGGAGACCCCGCGAGAGGAGACTGAGGTTCTGGGTACTGAGAGCAGAGCAGCGCTTGGCCCCATGGGCTGCCTGGGGATCCAGAGAGCTGGTGGCGGATGTGGTGACCACTCATCCCTCCCTGCCCTTCTGCTCTTGCTCAGGTGATACCGGAAACTGGTACTCAAGTGACGAGGACGAAGGTGGGAGCAGTGTCACCTCCATCCTCAAGACACTGAGGCAGCAGACATCCAGCCGACCCCCAGCTTCAGTTGGGGAACTGAGCAGCAGCGGGCTGGGGGACCCCCGCCTCCAGAAGGTGCACACCACTGGAGGCCGACTGGCCGACCCCCGCCTCAGCCGGGACCCCAGACTCTCCCGCCATGCTGAGGCTTCTGGCGGGTCGGGCCCAGGAGACTCGGGGCCCTCTGACCCCCGGCTGGCTCGCGCCCTACCCACCTCAAAGCCCGAGGGTAGCCTTCATTCCAGCCCCGCTGGCCCCAGCAGCACCAAGGGCTCTGGGGCCGCCCCCCAGGAAGAGGAGGAGGGGGAGCGGGCCCTGCGGGAGAAGGCCGTGAACATTCCCCTGGACCCCCTGCCTGGGCACCCGCTGCGGGACCCGAGGTCACAGCTGCAGCAGTTCAGTCACATCAAGAAGGACGTGACCCTGAGCAAGCCCAGCTTTGCCCGCACCGTGCTCTGGAACCCCGAGGACCTGATCCCTCTGCCTGTCCCCAAGCAGGACATGGTCCCCCCTGTACCTGCCGCCCTGCAGTCCATGCCTGCCTTGGACCCCAGGCTACACCGTTCCAACCCCGCAGGGCCCCCCGGCGCCCGCCAGCGCCCGGGCACCTCCACAGACCCCAGCACCTCCGGCTCCAACCTGCCTGACTTTGAACTCCTCTCTCGAATCCTCAAGACTGTTAACGTTACTGGCCCCTCTGCAGCTCCCAGCCCAAGTGACAAGCCCAGTGACCCCAGGGTGCGGAAGGCCCCTACCGACCCTCGACTGCAGAAACCAGCAGACTCAGTGGCCTCCTCGCGTGCTGCCAAGCCCAGCCCTCCCGAAGGGTCCTCTCCAGCCTCCAGCCCCAGTGGAGGGTCCTCCCCACCAGCCACGGCTCCCTACGACCCCAGAGTACTGGCAGCCGGCGGGCTGGGCCAGGGTGGCGGCAGCGGGCAGAGCAGTGTGCTGAGCGGCATCAGCCTCTATGACCCGAGGACTCCCAACGCGGGCGGCAAAGCCGGGGAGCCCGCGGCCGACGCAGGCGCCCAGCCCAAGGGGCCTGAGGGCAACGGCAAGAGCTCGGCCTCTAAGTCCAAGGAGCCCCCCTTTGTCCGCAAGTCAGCGTTGGAGCAGCCGGAAGCAGGGAAAGCGGGTGCAGACGGGGCTTCTGCCTCGGCCACAGACAGGTACAACAGCTACAACCGGCCCCGGCCCAAGGCCGCCGCGGCCTTGGCCACAGCCACAGTCACTGCACCTGCAGAGGGCGCGGCACCCCAGCCCGGGGTGCACAACCTGCCGGTGCCCGCGCTCTTCGGGACTGCGAAGCCGGCACCCAAGACGGGCTCGGGAAGCCCGTTTGCCGGCAATAGCCCGGCCCGCGAGGGCGAGCAGGACGCAGGGTCCCTGAAAGATGTTTTTAAAGGCTTCGACCCCACCGCCTCCCCCTTCTGCCAGTAGTGTTAGCCGGGGCCAGCGCTCCTGCCACCCCGCCTCCTGCAGGTGATATTTAAAGGCAACAATCAGAGTTGGGATTGGGGGGAGATGGGGAGGGACCGGGCGTTCGTTCTTTCTTTTTTCTCCTCTTCTTCCTTGTTTATTTTGTTTTTCCTCAAGTAGTATTCCTGAGACATAAATTGTACATAACCATCTTGGGTGGGTTCCCGTCCGTGCTGTGGGGCTCCCAGGATCCCGCGTGCCCCCTGGATGCAGTGGGGAGGGCTCCCCTCAGGACACAGGGAACTCGAGGGTCTGAGAAGGCCCTGAGGGTTGCTCACCCCACACTGCTGGGCAGGGAGAGGCCGGAGTCCGTTCTGGCGGGGCCGTGAGAAGCCCTGGCTCCAGTGTGAAGCCTGCGCCCGCTGCTTCAGCCGGGGAGATAGCAAGGTGCCGGAGCAGGCGGCTCTCCCTGGGCCCGCTCCCCAGACCAGGGCCTCCAGCCTGCACCAGAGCCTGGGCGTGACCGTCGCCCTGGAGGCGGCAGCCTGAAGAGCTGCCCGCGACGAAGCCCAGGAGCGCGTGTTCTGTCAGTATTACCCATCCTGCCCCGCACGCCGGGTCTGCCCTGGCCCTCGGAAGCCACAGCACCCTGTGCACCTGCACTGCTGGCGGACGCCCTGGTGACAGCTCAAGGATCCGTGGCTGGCCCTTCTGTAGGCTCCCGTGGGGAGTCCCGGGCGGCCCCGTGGCACAGTGTTCTCGCGCTCTGCTTTCTTTGCTCCTTAAACTGTAGTGTCTGTAGGGGACGAGGTACTGGCGTGTGCGTGTCCTCTCCAGGCCCACAGATGCCACAGTTTAGGGTGTTACGCACTTCCCGGAAGGGGGATGGGGCAGGAGACTATAGCCGGAGCAGGAAGGGGGGCCAGGTGCCCCTGGGGACAGAGAGGACTGAAGGTTCAGCTGAACTGGGACAGAGCAGAGATGTCACAGAGGCCTCTCTCCCCCAGTTCTCCCACCCCGCCTGAGGACTGGCCTTGTCCTGGGGGCCCTGGGGAGGCCTGGCCAGTGAATACGGCTGGGTGATTGGCTCGGGGACCCCAGCAAGCTCTGGGCATCGCTGGGCCCACTGCCTCTGGTGCCACACTGAAGGCCCCGTGTCTTCTGTTCACAGTGAGACCTGGTCACCCAGCTGAGGGGTCCCCCTCCTGCCCCAGAGAGAAGAAATAATTTAATTTGGGGCCAGAAGCCAGGGTGGGAGCGGCTGGGCTCGGTGCCAGGCAGGGCCAGACCGCACCGTGGGGTCGGGGGCTGAGGCGGGTGGGCTGGCCGGCCGGCCGCCTTTTGTGTTGTTTTCCAAAGCAATCATCCGTGAGATTTGTCTTCAGCCACCAGAGCTGGCCGTGCAGCGGAGGGCTGCGGTCAGACTGTAAGATGGGTAAGGACACAGTGTGGCAGTGTTTTGGGTTTGGCTTTTTTCCCCCCCTCCTCTGAGAAAGTAAATGCTTTTTAAAAACCGAAATCTGTGGATGAAATAGAAGCCGAAATGCTCCTCGGAATATTCGGCTTCAGAACCTCATGGGACTATGAATTCATCCAGAATTCCCTTTTGCCATCAGGCCGAGCTTTTAAAGAAAAATTGTTCTCTAACCAGGATTGTAACAAAAGTGTAAATACTATTTCAGAGTTGAAAGTCGATGGTGCAAATATGTATATAATGTACTGTATTTTTACAATGATCGTCGCATGACTACCCCACCCCCTTTTGTACTCCGTATCTGTCTTCCAGAAACCTCTCCTGCCTTTTCTCCTGTGTCTCTTAATCTGATAATTGTATTACTGCCATTAAAGGATGCAGTTATTTTAAACAGCCTGCGGCCCGAGTGGCGGGGGCGGGAGGGAGAAGGTTGGGTGGCCTCCGCGGACCACTGCTGCTTTGTTATTTTCCTTGTCGTCCCCTTGTGGCTGCGCTCTGCCACCGAGCCACACCCCGGCCCCACTGACACAGCAGCTGCATTGGGGCTCCCCGGGGAGCCGGAAGGAGAGGACAGGTGCAGCGTGGGGGTGGCCCTGCGGTCCACGTGCCTGTGTCCGTGTGCGCATGCGCAGGTGGCCCCTCCCGGCAGTGGTTTGACTTGGGATATTTCGACTTTATCCATGGGGCCGAAGCAGTGAGTATTGAGTAGAAACTGTACTTTTGAATTTTGAACTTAGACTTTTTCCCTGACTGGTGGTGTGTGATCTGACTGCTCTTGGATTGCTGAGGGGCAGTGAGCTGCAGCTCCCACTCAACACACAAGGTGCGTGGCCAGGCGTGGTGGCTCTCGCCTGTAGTCGGCAGTACTCGGGAGGCCGGAGGCAATCGCCAGAAGTTCAAGGACAGCCTGAACTACAGTTAGACTCATCTCAAAGAAAAATGAAAACAAGACAACAACAACAAACGCACAAGGTGCCTGACGCTTTGTTATAAAATAGGCTTAAGCTCCGTGTGGTGGCACACAGCTGTAATCCCAGCACTTGTGAGACCGAGGCAGGAGGATCACTGCAAGTCCATGGCCAGCCTCGGCAACATAGTGAGTTCAAGACCAGCCTGAACTGTACAGGGAGATCATGTCTCAAAAAAAAAGGCTGGAGATGTAGCTGGGTCCAAAAGCCCTGAGTTCAGTCAATGTACTGCAGATGGTGCTAACCGGCAGCAGCTGTAAGCTAGTTAAGTGTGCTGAGCACTTTTAAGAAAACTGAGGAGACCAGGGATTTAACTCGGTGACGCAGCACTGGCCTGGCAAGCACAAGGTCCTGAGTTCGATTCCCTGTACCAAAAAAAAACAAAACAAAACTGGTGCTCAACACATTTTCTCTTGGAGTGGGTTGTGAGGAGGTAACACTGCCCTGTGTTGAACAGAGAGGGAATAGGGTTTTGCCCCTCTGTGGAGGGTGGCATGTGCAAAGCTGGCAAAAAAGATGGGTTTCTCATCTTTTTTTGGTACTGGGAATCGAACTCAACCTTATGCTTACCAGGCAGGCGCTTATGCCATTGAGCTATATCCCTGGCCCTCTCTTGGCTTTTTTAGAGACAGGGACTCACTGTGTAGCCCAGGTTGGCCTTGGACTCACAGCGATCCTCCTGCCTCGGCCCGCTGCATGTTGGGATCACAGGTGTGTGCCACTAGGCCCAGGCAGATGAGTCTTCTGTTCTTCCAGAGACGGTCTGGCTATATTCACCAGGCTGACCTCAAACCTGCAGTGCTCCTGCCTCAGCCTCTTGAGTTAGCTGGATTAGAGGTGCACACTAACACGTGTGGCTTTTCTTTACTGCACTGTTTTGTTTTGTTTTCCTGCATAGGGCTGGGGATGGAGCTCAGGGCCTGGCCCATGACAGTGGCAGCAACCTCAGAGCCACACCGCAGCCCTTAGGCCAGGCTTTGTCTATTAAGACCTTCAACGGATTGGATGAGGTTCACCCACATTCCGGGGGACAGTCTTTCCACAAAGTCTGACTTAGATGTCATTCGCATCAAAACCCCTCACAGAACTATATAGAATGATGGGCCGAATACCTGACTCATTGGACCCAGCCAAGTTACACGAAGTTAACCATCAACCACCACCACCGGGGTGAGGAGCCCCCCTCATTTGTTCATTACCTGACTACATAGGCCAGAGAGACACCCGGGGAGCAAGCACTAAAGTGGGTGCCCTCTCAGAGGACCCTCAGGGTGCGCAAATGCCATGCCACCCCCCAACACACACACCTTGCCTCACCCCGCCTTGGTCATGAGGCTGCCAAAAGCAGGGCAAGACTCAGCATGGTGACTGCACAGTTTAAGACTCGTAAGAGCTTAACCTGGGACAAGAGGACACACCTGTCAGCTCCGCAGAACACGCAGAAGGCAAAGGAGAGCGTGTCTGTCTTAGGGAGGTGGAGATGAGATTGCAGAGACAGATTAGTGGTGCACTTGTGTAATCTCAGCACTCTGGGAGGCTGAGGCAGGAGGATTGCCATTCAATGCCCAGCCTGGACAACTTAGTGTCTCAAT
>RJWT010023476.1:0-16808 GCA_004365215.1 Cuniculus paca | reverse complement strand
TGATTTTCTGTCTAGTTGATCTCTCTCTTTGAGTCAAGGGTGTGTTAAGGTCTCCTGTTATAATTGTGGTTTTGCTTATTTGATTTTTCATTTCTATTTATATTTGTTTTATATTGTTGCTTGCTCCCATGTTTGGTGCATATATATTTAAGATTATTTCTTCTTCTTGGAGTATTCACCTAACCAGTATGTAGTGATCTTCTTTAACATTTTTGACCATTCTTGGTTTGAAGTTCACATCACCTGTGAACAGAACAGCTACCCCTGCTTTTTTTAGGTTCCTGTTGCATGGATTATTGTTTTCCATCCTTTGACTTTTAGTCTATGTATTTCCTTTTGGGTTAGATGGGTTTCTTGTAGATAGCATATGGTTGGATGTTGTTTCTTGATCCATTCTGCCAGTCTGTTCCTTTTGACTGGTGAATTGAGGCCATTTACATTAGTGGTTATTACTGATATACACTGGCTTGTTTTAGTCATGTCATCTTTCTGCAGTGGTTTCTTTACCTTTTCCCTCTAGTTAGTTGATTACCCTGCTTGCTGTTCTTCTTCTGTTGATATTCTTGACTTCATAGGTATTTTCCTGTCTATTTAGAGTATCTTTCAGTATTCTTTGCAGAGTTGGCTTCTTGTTCATGAAATTCTTCAGCTGCTCTTTGTCTTCAAAGTATCTTATTTCTCCATCGATTTTGAAGGATAGTTTTGCAGGGTACATCAGTCTGGGTTGCAAGTTGTTTTACTTTAGGATTTGAAATACTTCACTCCATGCTCTTCTTTACTTCATTGTTTGTGTTGAGAAGTCTGCTGTCATTGTGATTGACTTTCCTTTATAGGTGGTTTGCTTCTTTTCTGTGACAGCTTTTAATATTCTGTTCTTCTGTTGAATATCTGCAATGGTGATAATTATATGTGTTGTGTTGATTTATTTTGGTTATGGCTAATTGGAGATCTATGTGTATCATTTATCTGTTTGTCAGTTTCCTTTCCCATTTTTGGAAAAATTTTTCAGCTATTACTTCTTTAAATAGTGTTTTTAAAAGCATTTGTGTTTTCTCCTTTTTCATTTACACCTCTCAATCTTATATTGTTTTTTTGCATCATCTTTACACTACTGAATTGCTATTTCTTGATTTTTCAGTATTTGTAAAAGATGTTTCCTTTCTTCCTCACTAGCTGCAATCATGTCTTCAAAGTCTTAAAGCCTATTTTCACAATCATTTATGTGGCTTTGCCAGCTTTCAGTGGCATTCTTGATTTCCCAGCTATCTCTTTGAATCTGTTTCATGCATTCTAATTCCTTCTTGTATTGTTCATTCAAGGTTTCCATCCTTTTGCAGTGCTTCTGTATTTTTTCCAACTATATCTTCTTTACATGTGTTTAGCATTTCTTTCATTACATTTACCATCTCTTGTTTTACCTGGGAAATCATTTCTAATCTCAATTCTTTTAAAACTTCATGGAGTTGTTTCTTAAATCAGTTGCTATCATTTCAGAAGTTTCAGGTGTGTGACTTCTACTTTCTTCTATGCCCATGTCTCTTGGGTTTGTTTAGGATGGACTGGAGGTGTGAGATTGCATTTTGGTCTTTTGTTTTGTCTTTTTTCTGTATTCCACTCTGGCAGGTGAATCCAACATGCTTGGTTATAAGGCTCCAAGGATAGATGAAATTTGCAGCGCATTCCTTGAGTTCCATCAAGTACTACCACTGTGGCTGATCTGTTGCTGTGCGGTGGCTGGTGAGAGCCCATACAGGACCCCAGGGATGTTCCAAACATCCCATGCTGATGCTGGAATTGACACAGGTCCCTACCAGGCTGCCCGTGAGGTCCCAAGCTGCACATCCAGGTGAAATTTTCTGTGCACATTTTTGGCTAACACCAGCCCCTTAGGTGCAGTTGATATGCTGCTCCAGGGTAGCTGGGCAGAGCTCAGGCAAGACCCCAGGGATGTTCCAAGTGTCCTGGCTTGAAAGTGGAATTGACACAGGTCCCTACCAGGCTGCTTGTGAGGTCCCAAGCTGCATGCCTAGGTGAAATTCACTGTGCACACTTTCAGCTTGCACCAGGCTCAGAGCTACAGCTGCTATGCTGCTCCATGCTGGCTGGCTGGAGCCCAGGCCAGAGCCCAGGGATGCTCCAAGCATCCTGGGATGATGGTGGAATTGGTGCAGGTCCCTACCAGTATGTTCCCAAGGTCCCAAGCTGCATGGCTAGGTGCAATTTGTGGTGTGCACATTCAGCTCACACCAGACCCAGACCCAGAGCTGCAGCTGCTATGCTGCTCTGGGGTGAGTGGGGGGAGCAAAGCTGGACCCCAGGGATGCTTCAAATGACCTGGGCTGATGGTGGAATTGGTGCATGTCCCTACAGGTCTGTTTGCAAGGTCCCAAGCTGCATGACCAGGTGAAATTGGCTGTGCCTGCCTTCATCTCATGCCAGGCCCAGAGCTCCAGCCACCATGCTATTCCAGCATGGCTTGGGAGAGTGCAGGCAGGACCCCAGGGAAAGATTCTACTATTTTTCATCACCAAAGGCAATATCCTTTAAGATCCGAAGTTAAGAGAGGATTACTAACAATGCAGCTGGTCTGTCTCCTGAATAAAATGTAAAATTAATGAGACAGATATTTCTCCAAACTTCAGTTGATACTAGACCCTCTAGCAGCACAGGAAGTACTTGTGCAACTATAAAAACTGAATGCTGTGTGTACATTCCTGACCTTCCTGCTAATATCTCAATAGCTGTTCAAAATATTAGATGACAAATTAATGACATGTCTAATTCTAAAATTCCCTGGACCTTATCCTTTTCCTCCATATGGGAAGAAATTGGTAGCTCCTCTTGCTGAAAATTGTTTAACTATACTCATAATTATTCTGTTGATTTTATTATTTGGGCCATGCATACTTGTTTCTTTGATTTTCTCTCCTCCAGAGTTAGAGCTGTACGCCCATCCAAGATGAAACTGTCTGCTGTCTATTGAGGGCCTTTAGATAGACCATCTGTAGAATATCTCTGACTGCTGATCAACTACGAACCCTTTCAGCCTGAAGAAGCCAGATCGGTCATTGCCCATTTCTCCCTTACACCACTTGTGGATACTTATTCAGAGGGGAGAATGTTACAGGCAGCTCAGTTAATTAGAAATATTATAGCAGTCAGGTAGGGCCAGGCCCTTGAGGAAGTGGACACAGAGGACCAGACGTCTTGTGAAATTAGGAAGACAGACACCTCCCACTATAAGCCAGATCTCAAGACAAGGCAAAGGAATTACAACCACACCCTAAGTAGAAACATCAGGGATTGACATTCTAAATAGGTATGGATTACCTTGACCAACCCAACCCCCTATAGGAAGAGTCACTGATCCTTGAGAATGCTTACTTGCTATGTGACTCACTTCCCTATTCATCCATGATTTGGTCAGTTTTACCTGAACAACTAATCTTATTGGTTGACCATAGTTCTGTCCCACCTCATACCCACTGGCCTTATGAGTTTCCAGGTTTTCCCCATCTTGTACCCACCTCACCTCATGGTTTTACCCTTTAAAATCTCTCAAAAAGCCAGAGTCTTTGAGAACCCACTTGGGACCCCTTCTGTCTCTCCCTTGGACAGAAGCTTTCTATCTCTCAATAAATATATTCTGCTCATAGAAAAAAAAAAGAGAAAACCCTAAATCTACTGGAAGACAAAGTAGGAAGAAATCTCAAACACATAGTGGTAAGCAGAGAGTTCATGAACAAAAATAAAACTGCATATGAAATACTTCCCAGAATAACAAACTTTGATCTTGTTATATTTTTTCTTTTATTTTGAAAAGAATACAACCAAACAAAATAAAACCGACTAGAGTCAATCACTACAAAACAGTGAACATGATACATGACTTCTAAACAGGGTAAAAAGCAATGAATAATGGCTACCATAATGCCTGTTATCTGCAATATAACTGCCCATACCATGAGGGATAAATAAAATCAAACAAAATAGAAAAAAATAAAACAAACAAACAAAAAAGCACACAAAGCACAGCAATGTAAGCAGTACAGAACTTCAAGATACTAGTAAAACAGCAGTGGCTACCACAATGCTTCTGGTTGTCTTTACAATCATTGCCTACACCTTCAGACAGAATACAATCAAACAACAAAGAATAGAGTAAAATCAATCAAAACAAAACAGTGAAAGCAATACAGGGTTTCAAAACAAGATAATTGGACACCCCCGATGTCTGTGATTGTATATTTTGTTATCTTTGAAGTAGCTGTCTATGCCATTAAATAAAATAAAATCAAACAAATCAGAATGAAATTAAACTAATCAGAACAATGAAGACAATATGAGTTTCACATTATGATAATAGATTAACAGTGGTCACTTCTTCCCTTTTTAGATAATTCCTCCCCTTTGACTTTCCCATTACGCATTGTGCATTTTAGATCCCACAAACTCCTTTAACTTGTTTTACTAGAGAGGCAACACGAAATTCACACATGTGACTCTCAACCATTTCATCCATGAGCATGATCACCAGTTGCCTCTATCCACCTACAAGAGACTTGAGGTTATCTTCCTTTATAGCTGAGTAGGTTTTGACCACATAGAATGCCATGTCTTCCTTATCCATTCTGCAGTTGATGGGTAAGTTACCGCTACTTTTCTTTTTCTGGCTCCCTGTCACATAGGGCATTGTTCCCTCTCCTTTGACTTTCAGTCCATGAATTTTCTTTCTAGTTAAATGAGTTTCTTGTATAGAGCATCTAGTTAAGTGAGTTTCTTGTATAGAGCATATTGATGGATCCTGTCTCCTGATCTACTCTGCCTTTATTTCTTTCTATTGACGTCTTGAGCCCCTCTTGCACTGCATTGTCTGCCATGCTATTTTATTGCCCTTGGCTTCCTATTTTTCCTCTCTATTCAATTGACTGCCTCCACTTGGTCCCCCTCTGCCATTGTTCCTGAGCCCGTGGTCCTTTTTGTCTCTCTCTAGAATGTCCTTTAGTATGCTTTGTAGGGTTGGTTTGCTGGTCATGAATTCCTTGAGTTGTTCTTTGTCATGGAAGTATCTTGTTTCTCCATTAATTTTGAAAGAAAGTTTTGCAAGGTACATCAGCCTGGGTTGGAAGTTCTTTTCTTTCAGAACTTGAAATGCTTCACTCCAGCCTCTTCTTGACTTGATGGTTTGTGTTGAGAAGTGTGCCATGATTGTGATGGATTTTCCTTCATAGGTGATCTATTTCTTTTGTCTAACAACTCTTAACATTCTGTTCTTGCATTGAATTTCTTGGATCTTGATTGTTATATATCTGAGTGTAGATTTGTTTTGGTTATGGCTAGCTGAAGTTGTGTATGCCTCACTTATTTGAATGCCACATTCTTTTTGCATGCTTGGGAAGTTCTCAGAAATTATTTCGGTAAATAGGGTCCTGATATCATTTGTCTTAACCCCTGCTTTTTCACTCACGCTTTTAATTCTTAAGTTATGTTTCTTTGAATTGTCTTGCAGACATTGAATTGTTACTTCCTGATTCCTTGTTATTTTAAGGAGATCTTTCCTTTCATGATCACAAGCTGCAAACCTGTCTTCAAGGTTTGAAAGTCTGTCTTCAGTTTCTTCAGTTTCTTTCAAGTGATTTTGCCAGCTTTCAATGGAGTTTTTAATTGCCTGGATATTTCTTCAATGTGTTTCATGCATTCGAAATCTGTCTTACATTGTTCATTCATGGTTTCCTTCATTTTCCTATGCTCTATTTTTTTTCTGTGTCTCCTTTAGAGGTGCTTAGTAATTCTTTTATTATGTTTTTCATTTAGTCTTTTACCTGGATAGGATTTATGTTCTAATTTCTTTTATAGCTTCGTTAAGTTGTTTCTTTACTTTAGTTGACATAATTTCAGACATCTCAGGTTTTTGACTCCTGATCTCTTCTGTGTTTTCCTCTACTGGACTTGCACTGCTTGGGTTGGATGGCAGAGATTGCCTTTTCCTCCTCCTCCTCCTCCTCCTCCTCCTCCTCCTCCTCCTCCTCCTCCTTTCCTCCTCCTCCTTCTTCCTCTTCTTCGTGTATTCCTGCTTTGTTCCATATATGGGGGTAGTGGGGTCCCAGGCACTTCTGGCATTGGCTACAATTTCTCTGAAGCAAGAGTGTGGTTTTTCTTGTCAGTGTTGGCTAAAGGTATCTGATGGTGGGCATCCATGCTTCTGCACTGAGCTGCATACTGGCACAAGGGCTCCTGGAGTTTGCACAGGAGTGGGGCTGGCCAGGGCCTGTTTATCTTAGCTGGTTAGGCACCTCCGTGATTTTTTTCTGGAATGTGCATGGGAGTGGGACTCAGTCCAAGCAACTTCTGCAGGTCCACACCCAACCTGGAGCTGCTGGAAGAAGCCAGCAGCAGTCCTGGCCCCAGGCTTATCCTGTCCAACTCCAAAATGTCTCCTAGCCAATCGCTCTCTCTCGCGGGAGGATGGAGTGCCCCACATTTCCACAAGCCTGCCCAGACTTCCATGTCCATGTCTGCACTCTCTTCCACAGCCACGTCTTTCTGCAGAGACCTCTGGGATCTCCACCACCACTTCCACCATGATTGTGTGTCCCCAGGCTCGACAGCTCCTCTCCCAGTGTGAGTCCAGCTCTGGAATAAGCACTGCCAGCTACCAGTTGTTGTAGGGAAACAAAATGGGAAAATTACTGAATTCTACCTGCACTTTCCCACCCCCTTGCTTGTAGGACTACTCCTCTTGAGAATGTAACTTAGTTCTGTATTCCCAGGCCTGTTCAGGCCTGTTTGGTGCACCATGCCCCAGCAGGTGTGCCAACCAGGATTTTATAGATGTATGTGCAATTGTAACCATTGTAATGGGGATGGCAAGCAGGATGTAACTACTGTCAACAGGGATGTGGTTTTAGTATATATATACTTAGCTCTCCCTTCACTCAAGACCACTCAGCAGTTCCCTGCATGGGTCCTGCTATTTGGTTTCCAGCTGACTAATAAATGGCTCTTAAATTCTAATTGGCACCATCTCTGGCTCCTTGGTTTTATCTTGAACCCGGTACACCACCTTCTTCTTCATTTAAGTTTTTCTTTTTACTCTCTCTGTGAGTTTCAATATACATCTTAGATTCTTCCTGGGCCCAGAGGACAAACTTCCTTCCTTCTTTTCTCCCCATGATGTTATATTCTAGCATCTGAACTGTTTCTCTCAGAGTCTGTTTACTCTGATACTTACTGTTCCACTGTCTTTCCAGATGATTGCACGTGAAATTTTCAGTGTGTCCTTTTACCTACTGCACCCCAACCTTGGAAGGACAGATAGATGGCTGTTAACTCAGGGGCTCACAGTCACCTTTGCCTATAATACGACTTCACCCCTGACTCCAGTCACAAAGTGCCAAGTTCCAAGGGTCCAAGTCAGTGCTGTGTTCTTCTGAGGTGATGATTCTTTTCTATGCCCAGGGCCCTGTCCTCATGTCTTGGCCACCTGCCCAGGCAGGGAGGAGGCAGCTGAAAGAGTTGGGATTGGCTGGTGTGGCTCAGCTTGGCCCAGCCTATTACAGTGTCAGCAGCCAGGTTAAATAAGTCTCAGAAGCGTGGTAAACAATTCGTGGGAACAAGTGCCTGCTGCAAGAAGGTGACATACTGGGGCTGGGGAGGCTGGAAGTTCTTGGCCCAGGAAGGGAAGGGTTTTGGCCAAAGTTGGGGGGGCTTCATGGAGCAATTTGAAAAGGGAAATGATTGGTTTTTGGGTGATAGTCCCTGGCCATTTCTCTATGATTCAGGCAGGTTTGCACTCTAATCAGCCTCTATCTTCCTTCTTTCTCATTGTTTTCTTCCTCTGTCCTTTTCCTTTCTCTTCTCACTATCTCTTCCTATATTCCTGAATTTGCCTCTGCTCTCTGCCTTTCTCACAACTCTGCCCCTCTTAGCATCTCTGGATGTCTTTGCCCCCTTCCCAGACCTCAGAAACCCCCATTCTCTCTGCCCTGCAGGATGACACAGCTGAGCCTGGCCTGGCTGGGCCTGGGGCCAGTTGCAGCCTCCCCTTGGTTGATCGCACTTCTGGTTGGGATTTCTTGGCTGCTTACCCGAGTTCTGACCAGGATCTACACCTTCTATGAAAACTCTCATCGCCTTCGATGTTTCCCTCAGCCCCCCAAACGGAACTGGTTTCTGGGTCACCTGGGCATGGTGAGTGTGGCAGCAGGTGGGGTCTAGGGCACTGGAATGGATGGGTTCCTTAGGGGTCAGGAAGGGGATCTGGTATCTGGGGTTCAGGAGGAAGTCTTGGTGTAGGGCAGCAGAGAAGGAAAAGAGGTGGCTTCCTCATTCCTGTGTCACTCAATCCATGCATGTTCCATCTGAAACCTGTCTTGCATCTCTGTCCTCCCATTGATAGTCTGCTTTGGATTCATGGCATATCAGGCTTGCACCTGTTGATTCACCTGTGAGGGGTCCTCAGCATGGGCTACACAGAATGAGAGCCCCTTGTATTTCCATGTTCCCTGTGCCTGCACCTGAGACCCAGTGAGGGGCACTGTCCAGCGTCTGCTCCCTGGATTGTGTTCTTGGGTCAGCCCATCTCTAGGTTTTTGCTTCTTCACAGAATGAAATTTGATTCCCTCACACAATATGGGTTCACATGTGCTCTCCAACCCTAGAGGGTAGCAGGCTGCCTGCCCTGCTCCCCTTCCTTGGTATCTTCTTCTCATCTTATTCTTTTCCCCTAATATGTCACAGTGAGCCCTGTTGCCAAACTTGGTTAAAAGTTCACCACTCATTTCCCTTTTCAGAAGCCTTCTGTGATACCCTTCACACTCTTCAGGGCACATTTTGGTCTTTGATTTAGATCTGTGCATCCCTTTAAGTGGCATGGCCTTGTTTGGTTTAGTCATAGAGGGAATAGTGGATGTGTCTGTGTGTAGGGTTAGTGAGCTTTTGCAGAGCCTGGGCCACTGCAGGTACTCATGGGTGGAAAGGTGCAGGTGCTCCCCTGGTGGAGACTTCAGGGGTTACCTCTGCTCTCTCAGGTCTGCATGCACTAGAATGGCCCTGGTGTGTGGATTCTTTTCCTTGACCTGAAAACTACAGATGGCAAAGGTCAGTTAGGACATGTAAAGATGTGAATTAATCCCTAGGAACAAGTCCAGAAACCACACTGCTGGCCATAAACTAACATCATGTGAGCAACGATACAAAGATTCCCTCTGTCCTTAAAAGTCCAGACCTGTGTTCACTGCAGAGGATCAGTCCTCCAGAGGCTAAAGGAGGCACCTACTGTGGCTCCTAGCATAACTTTTACGTCAGGACTCTCCAGAATAAGCGAACCTATGGGACATACATGCATACAAACACACTCACACACATATACCCACATACACACAGGGAGTCATATGTCACTTAATAATTGGGACTCATTTTGAGAAATTCATCCTGGGGCACATTTTCCCTGTGCTAATGTCACAGTGTGTTACACATGCAGAGATGGTGTAGTTGTCTACACAAATAGGCTGTGGGGTACAACCTATTGGGTTAGTATGCAAAAATGAACAGCATTTTACTGTTCTGGATACTGTGAATAATGTTACACAGTGTTATTTGTGTATTTAAAAGTATTTAAACATAAACATTACAGTAAGATTACTGGAGATATGGAATTTCTCTGCTCCATTATGACCTTATAGGACTCATTTCAAATGTGTTGTTGACAGTCATCATTATTTAGCTCATCATTGTTATATAGCAAAGTACACACACACATAGGTTCATTCACAGGTACTGTATATATGAATTTATATGTATACGTGTATGCTAATGTTCCCATTCCCTCATGTAATTCTCTTGTAATTATGGTGATAAGTCCCACCATCTGTCATCTCTAAGCTGCAGAACCAGGAAGTTGAGTGTGTAATGAGTCAATGTGAATCCAAAGTGCTGACTACACAGAATAAGGTGGGGCTGATAGTGTAAGTACTAGACTGTGGTTTCGTAGATATCCAAGGGCAGGAAAAGATTCAGATCCCGAGGAGGGAGTTCATTCACCTTTTCTCTGCTTGTTTTTTCTATGTGGGTCTCAGTGAATAGGTTGATTCCTCCTCTACTCTGGGGGAGGTCTCCTAACATATTATACTGAACCAAATGCTAATTTCTTCTGCAATCAACTTTGCAGATACCCCCAGGGATCATATTTCACCGGCTATTTTAGTGTCCCTTCTCCCCATGACATCTGATATGAACCCTCTCAGAAAATGACTACCTCTGCCTTGTTTTCAGGTCACTCCCACAGAACAGGGGTTGAAGAAAGTGGCTCAGCTGGTGGACACCTACTCCCAGGGCTTTATAAGCTGGATGGGTCCCATCACTCCCTGTGTCATTTTGTGTCACCCTGACATCATTCGAACGGTCCTGAATGCCTCAGGTACCCACTTAGAACTTGGGGTGGTGGATGTCATAGTTCACCCAAGGGCTTCCTGCCTCTCCACCTCCACCCATCGCTGAAGCCCCTGAAGCATCTTGGTTCCTCCTCTCCTCTCAACCTCCTCCTGCTTAGTTTCATTTGCTCACCAGTCGCCATTTCCATCTTCTTCCTGTCCGCCCATCCCCATTCTGATGTTCTGGGCACCTCTGAAGCTCCAAGAAGCCTCATTCCAAGGCCATGTCCTGGAGGAACTTTCAGTATGAGGAGATGGATCTGGACAGATACATGCCCAATGTCAGGTGGGCAGGAACAGGCCAGAGGAGATGGATCATGTGTGAGAAGTGAGGTCTCTGTTGGGGAAGCCTGGAAGGATTCCTGGAGGAAGAGCTGCTTGGTGAAATTCTAGAATGATGGAGAGGAAGGAATTAAAGCAGGGGCAGGTGGTAAACGGCACATTAGAAGCATCTGAGGCTCCCTCAGGCCCAAAGCAATGAGGAGCATTTGAGGAATGCATGAAGGCTGGGATGTTATCCTCCTGGCACTCAGCTCTGCTAGACTGGCTTCCTTCTACCTTATCCTATGGCCTGTCCTGCATATATAGGCCCTTCCCTAAGTCTGGGAGACCCCTTCCCACCCTGGCATCTTTCCTCTGTCTTTGCCATCCTTACTCAAGCTGCACTCAGTAGGGTTGGGGCTGTATCCCATAGACTATGACTCTGGTGCCAAAATGCTGGTTAATTCTGGACAGATCTTGGGCTCCCTATAGATGCCAAGGTTTCTGTCAGTGGGAGTGGTAGAAACTCACCACCTTGTAGTCTATATAAGGAATAAAATCTATCAAGTATAAAGACAGTGCATAGGAATGGGGGTGTTGAGGTGATGCCTGGGTCCAGGTCTCAAACAATGTTATCAAGAGTGTGTCTCCTCTTCATTTTACCTGTGTGGCATCACTTTTCCTCTCAAGGTAACCCTTACCTTACAGTCTAAAGAATAAGTCCAAGAAATTCAGTGTTGTTGGTATTGTAGTCAGGGTGGACAAGGGAAAAGATTTAATACAAAACGTAATTTATAGGATTGTTTTATAATAGTCACCCAAAGAGTCCAATGCAAAAGAGTGTGGGAGATCTGTCCACATACCATACACCCAAAGAATCTGATGGAGGGCCTGGGTCCCAGGGCAATGTCCTGACTGAGTCCTACAGAAGGCCTAGAGTCTGGGGCAATGCCACATAGGAGTCCAACTGGAGGCCTAGAGCGCATGACAATGTCTCATGCAAGTCTATATCAAGGATCTGCTCTGGGAGGGCCCAAAGGTCCATGGTGGAAGCTAGAAAGTCTGTGCTAGCAGTTGAAGGATCTGTGCCAGTAGGCTGAGGGATCTGCACTGGAGTCTGGAAGTGAAGTTCAAGGTAAGGACCACAGCTCCCCTCAAAAGAACCACATCCATCCTCAGTGACAGTGAGGACCCAAGTTCCTCCACCAGTGAAAACAGCCAAGTTCATATCAGGGAAACCAGCATGAGAAGCTTCTCTGGGAGGATCAACAGCACCATCTCTCCCTCTAGTTCTCGTTTTATGCTCTTGGCAACAATCCTCAGGTGGACCTTCCACACGCAGCACCACGCTGACTCAGTTCAGCTGGGTGTTACAAGTTGACCAATAGTTAATCCACCACAGGACAGGAGCTCACTTTTCCTCCAGAGTTCCCATTAATGACCTATGACACATTTTAGTTGTCCTGGCCTCAACCCCAGGACAAAGTCCTCATTCAATCACCATGACTCTTAGTCTCGGCAGGAATGGGGCTCGCAGTGCTATGGTTTCAGGGAACACAAAGCGGTATAATGCTTAAGAATTTAGTCTATGATTCAGAACGACCCAGAAATGGGGTGCAGAAATGTCACTTAGTGTTTAGGAGGCACTGGGCAAATGTGTTTCACATTTAGAGCCTCAATGTGTTTATCTGGTATATGATAGAAAAGAACCCAGGTGAAGGTGGTGTTTAGTACCCAAACATGGCGGTTCTTTTTGTGTCCCTGAAACACAGAGACCTGGATTGTTGTGATTGTAGGATGAGATCAAGGAGCCCAGGAGGTGCTCAGCAATAGTATGATGAACTGCTGAAGGTAATACCCAGGGCTCCGATGTGTCCCTGCACATACATCCATCTGGGTCAGTACAGCGGAGTGTGCATTGGGTCTCCTATGTCCTTTCCAGAGTCAGAGCTCAGAGGAAGATCTCCTGCACATCCAGGGCCTTGCACACAACTAGGGGATGTGTGCTGTTGGTGGGTAGGGCTGTGACACGCAGTCATCCTTATATTCCACACTCCTACATGAAGCCTGTGCTCTTTGCTCCAGGTAGACACTATGGCACCCCCAATCTGCCTGTAACTAAGGTTTCCATGTTGCCTCCAGCTGACTGTGTGAACTCGTGCAGGCAGGAGGGGCTGTGGCCATTACACCCCTATCTCTGTCTCACCTGAACCCACCAGTCTGAGCTCTTGTCTAGTCAGCTTTGCTCTAAAGTGTCTTTGTGACAGCCACTCTATGGGCAAAACTGATGTATTGCCAAGACTTGTCACAAATTTTTTTTTAGACTTTTATCCCAGTCATACCTGATATATTTTGTGTTGGTTGCCCCTGATTTACACATTGGATCTTATGAAGATTTCTGGGTCTGGGACTCAGAAATGACCATAAACACTAGAGGTATTTTAGGGCTTATCTGGTTCTTCTCTGAGCTGTGGTTTGAGATTGTCTTTTTATGCTGTTGGTCACTTCTCAGCCATGTTTGGAGATTGTCTGGGACCTTCTTTGATTTTTGTCAAGGGCAGGTATCAAAGTAATCCAGATGATGTCCAAGGTCCAGTTGAGTCTCATGTGGGCATTGCCTCTGGTATTAGTAGGGCCATACTTTAATCCCATCTGTGTATGGCTCTGTATATGGGTCATCCTGAAGTCATTTTAGTGCATCCCTGGTCCATGTCAGAGCATGTTGTGTCAGTCAAGGCAGGTCATGTATGTTGATGTCCTGTCAAGAGATATCTATGTTTCATGTCGTGGGTCTCGGGCAGGAGATGTCAGAGACTGAAAGGGTGGTCAGGGTGTCATAGGTCTCTGTAAGGATCTCTGTAGCATATTTTCTATGCTTGGTTTTTGCAGAATATGTTGAACCACGTGAGAGCTATGTCAAGGTGTGCTGGGATGCGCTGTGCCATGTTAGGCTGTGACTTTGCTCTGCTCTGCTCTGCTGCTGCTGCTGCTGCTTAGTTTGCTCCCCCTTTATGTCCCTTCTCCTCCAAGCTTGCTTTTTCCCTGGATCCCTTCCTGTCATGCTAGCCTGGGGAGGTGGAAGTGCAGACCACAATCTGGGAGCCTGCAACTCCTTCCCCCATGACTGGGAATTCCTTCATTCTCCATGGCCCTTGATGTCTCTTCTTCATGTCAGCTGCAGTTGCGCCCAAGGATATGGGGTTCTACAGATACCTGAAACCATGGCTGGGTGAGTTCCTGCAGGGGAAGTGGTTCAGGGATGGTCTGGGAGCCAGGGAAAGGAGCTGCTTTTGCCCACTGCCCATTGCTGTCCTGCAGGGGATGGGCTCCTGCTGAGTGCTGGTGAAAAGTGGAGCCATCATCGGCGCATGCTGACACCTGCTTTCCATTTCAACATCCTGAAACCCTATGTGAAGGTTTTCACTGAAAGCACAAATATCATGCATGTGAGTCCTTGAGCCCAGGGTCCCCGCTGGAGCCTGAAGAGCGAAGGGGCATCAGAGAGATCACATTGAGATTCTTGGCTCTGATGGGTTGCTTTGAGGCCACTGCACTTTCTTTACTAGTCTGGGTCTTCTCATTTATAAAATGAGATGGAAACATCTACTTTTAGTGTGGTGCTGAGAATGTAACAGAATCATGTCCCTGGCACATGATAGGGGATTGGAAGGAGATACTTTTCATGTTTCTCTCTTAGAAGTCATGTAAACTGCTCATAGGAAAGGTGATCATCTCATAGAAGTTATTAAGAACATTAGTGGAGTGTGTTCCTGTCATCTGAGGAAGCATACTCACGGCTAGTGGAGGACTATCTTTCACGAGAGGGCCATTTCATTGAATTATCATAATGCAAATAGGCCAGGTGAGATTTACTGAGCACTCCTTATGTATTACAAATGATGCTACATGCTGATTCCATAACGAATGCTATAAATTTCACTCTCTTAACATGTAAGATACAAGTTATTTTTGTTCCACTAGAGATGGGGAATACGAAGGTCAGACAGATCAGGGAGCTTGCTCAAGTTTGTGTAGCTAATGAGTGAACTAGGCATGGTAGAGCAAGGAAGCACTGGTTTGACACCAAAGGAGCTGAACTTAACTGCTGCTGAAGATTTGACATGTGGGACTAGGGGAGGGCAATGAGTTGACCAAGGATGCAGTAACTGTGGGACACAGAGTGGAGACATGAATTTAGGGTTTTCCTTTCCTGATGGTAATGGTTTTCATTCCCACCCAAACCTGGTCTTCTCTGGGGTTGGGTGCCTGTTGAAGAGGATAGGGAAGCTGGTTCTGGGGAATCCATCTGGTGGTTAGGTTTAGAGAGGGCTCCACAGAGTCAAGGTTCAGTCCCAACCTCCTTCCCATCTCTGGCCAGGCCAAGTGGCAGCGCCTGATCTCCCAGGGCAGCACTCGCCTGGACATGTTTGAGCACATCAGCCTGATGACCTTGGACAGTCTGCAGAAATGCGTGTTCAGCTTTGAGAGCAACTGTCAGGAGTGAGTCGTTTCCCTGGGCTTGGACTCTGGACCGTGGAGTCAAGGGAGGAGATGGGGGAGGGAATATTGACCAGAGGGATAGCAGATTCTTCCTGGAAGAGGAGAGTCAGATCTGACATTGAATGTCAGAAGAGGAGAGAGACGGTTCTCATTAAAGACAAGGAACTTCAACAGGCAGTGCCTATGTAACAGGTAGTGAAGAGGAACCTTGGAAATGAGGTTGGAGGAGTAGAAAGTGGCAAACTTTAAGGACATTGAAAAACTTGTGAAAGTCGTGTGAAGTTTATCTGCAGTTGCTGGGGAACCAGTGAAAGTGTGTGGGGTGCTGTTGGGGATGATCAGAGCTGGGCTCTGTGAAACGCTGCCCATCTTGAAGACAGTTGATGGAGTTGACACTGGATGCAAGGAGGTGATGGAGGGCAGAGGATCACATGGAAGAGAATGAGGTCTGAGCTGTGGGAGTTTCAGGAAGGTGAATGGGCAAGACTGGACGCTGAGTGGGAGAGAAGGGAGGAGATAACGTTCAGCTTAGGCTCTGGATACCTAGGGTTTAGAGGGACCTCATCGAGATAAGATACAGAGAGACATGAGATTGTGGGCCTCAACTTCCATGACTCATCCCTATCTTGTATCTGTGAGGCCATGTGTTTGTGGAAACTCAGTTTCCCAATGGCACACAGCTCCCAGTTCGTGGTGTGAAGTGCTTGCTTGGCTTCAAGTTCTGATGGTAACGTGCTTCCCGCCTTTATGCCTTCCCTCTGCAGGAAGCCCAGTGAATATATTGCAGCCATCTTGGAGCTCAGTGGTCTCGTGGCCAAAAGGAACCAGCACCTCCATCTGCACACGGACTTCCTGTACTATCTCACCTGTGATGGACAGCGCTTCCGTAAGGCCTGCCGCCTGGTGCACGACTTCACAGATGCTGTCATCCAGGAGAGGCACCACGCCCTCAATAATCAGGGAATTGATGACTTCCTAAAGGCCAAGGCCAAGTCCAAAACGTTGGACTTCATTGATATCCTCCTGACAAGCAAGGTGGGTTTCTCAAGATGTATAATGAATTATATATTTGTGATACTTAATAACTATGTTTATTTTGGTGTATTGGAATATGTATATTCTTCATCACTTTTAATTCCCTTAATCCCATCCTCTACTCTTGTCCCTTATCCAGATCATTTTCTCTATCTAAAATATCCAAAGATGTATTTCATATTACATGGCTACATGTGTATCCACGTTTGTAGCAGTGCAAGTCTCAGTAACTAAATTATGGAAATGGCCTAGATTGCCATGAACTTTTACATGGATAAAGAAAGTGTGGCATAGGTGCACCATGGAGCATTGCTCAGTCATAAAGAAGGATAAGTTTGAGTCATTTGTAGGAAAATGGATAGATCTTGAGAGCATGATATAAAATGCAATAAATCAGACACAGGAGGCTAAATATCACATGGTTTCTCTTACATGAGAAATTCTAAAATATAAATAATGAAAGAGTAAAATAAAGGAGAGATGGTAAGTAAAAGCTTTAATTGATCTTTATGTCAAATATCAGATCAAATGACTTTGCTTGTATTCAGAGTTAATCCAGGAAGGGGAGGACCAACCAGAGAG
>RJWT010023475.1:0-16799 GCA_004365215.1 Cuniculus paca | reverse complement strand
AAAAACTTTCTCCCACCGTTTGCTCCAGTCTGTCCTCGATTCCAAAATTCTCTCTGCTGGCTGTCAACGCGTTGCGCTCCAGAGGCGGCGGGGTCGCGATGAGCGGGGCGGCCGGGCAGAGGGAGGAGGGGAGGGGACAGGGAGGCGGGGGAGGGGGCCGGAGGGCCAAGGAGAGGGGTGCTTGGCCCCTCGCGCGCGACTTCTCAGTCCCTTCCCGGCAGCCTCACCCCCAGCGCCGGCCAACCGGCAGGCCAGCAGCCACCAGCCCGCTCGGTAGAGCCGCGCTGGGCCCCGGTCGAACTCCTCGGGTAGCCCCGGTGGGGGCGGGCTCGCGCGCGGGGGCAGGCCCAAACTTTTATAATACAAAAATGTTAAGCATTGAATCAGACTAATTATGATTCTGCATCAAGATTATCACCCTTACTAGTGAATACTTAAGATCTCAATTTTCCCTTCCATTTCTGAAGGGGGCATCCATAGTTTTACTTAGATTAAAATAAACAAACAAAGGTTTTATTAGCTAATGCAGAGTGGTGGTTCATAGTTTGTATTACACGTATAACATGTGGATTATTATCTATGGCATTTCAGTATTGGAAGATGGTTTAAAAGTGTATCTTTCTAAAAAAATATATGGATATGTCTGGTAAGAAGTCTTTTCACGTACTATGAGATCAAGTGTTGTAGTCAGGGTTTGCAAGGAAAACAATTTAATACAGGACACATAATTTATAAAATTATTTTATAATATCCAGGAGAACCAATGCCAACAGGAGAACCAATAATCCCCCTTTTCCTCTCCTGTTTTACTTTTTTATGCTGTTGGCAACAATCCTCAGGTGGGCCCTCCACACCCAGCACCACGCTGCTTCAGTTCGAGTGGGTGTCACAAGTTGGCCACCAGTTGTCAATCAACCACATCGAGGTGTCCTTAGATGTAAGATGGACAGTGTACATATACAAGGTGTGATTGTGATTTTCTTTATGAAAACTACAGAGAAGGCTGTAGTGATTTTCTTTATGAAAACTACAGAGAAGGCTGCTGCCAAGTGTCATCCAATAGGAAGGCAGGCTCATAAAAACATGACAGTGTGTCCTCATCCACCTTTGATGTGACTTCCAGATCTCTCCCAAAATCAAAATGGCTATGAAAGGTAAATGTTTCAAGTTGATTCCGGACATCAAGGCAGCCACAACTGTGCAGCTAAGGACACCCGTGAAAGATGACGTCCAGACCTGCTTCAGCAAGTGGCAAGAACAATAGGACAGGTATGTTGAAAGCAGGAAGGAGTATTTTGAGGGAATTAATGACAAGACAATATGTGTGAATGTAATACAGTTTTAAAAAAATTAAATGCTTATTGCCATATATACATACATACATAAGAGAGAAAGAGGGAGGAGAGAGAGAGAGACAGAGAGAGAGATTTGCTATAAGATATAGACTCACATAATTTGGAAGTCTAAGAAATCCTGTAACCAGCCATTAGCAATCTGGGCCCCAGGAAAGCCAGTGATGGAGTCTGAAAATGTGAGACCCAAGAGCCCATGGAACATATTCTGGTCCAGCTATGAAGTCCTGAGAACCAGGAACACTGCAGGCAGAAGATCCATGTTCTGGCTCAAACTTTCAGACACAGAGCAGGTAAAAGAATATGCATTCAATCTTCCTCCCCCATTTTTCCTGGTTCAGATACTCGACAGATCCTGCCTGAGGAACATGATCTACTTTAGTACATCTATGCATTCCAGTGCTCATCTCTTCTGAAAACATCCTCACAGACAGCTCCAGAAATATGTATGACCAGCTCTCTTGGCATCCTTGGACCAATCTAGTTGACACAGAAATACTTTATCTCTAGTAGAAAAAATCTACAAAGTGGTAGGGCAGAAATCATGAATCCTTGGAGGAGGTGAAATTGGGAACCATCAAATGTGGGGGTTATTGTGTAGTATTTCCATAATGTGGATTTATTATAGCATATTTTAATTTTTTCTGCATGTATGAAATTTTCAAGAAACCAGACCTTTTTACAAATCTCTCTCTGATGTTCTATTTGTATTTGCTGCTCTCTGTGAATCTTCTAAAATTCCATTTTGCTGACCACATTATACTCTTTTAAGCCTCATGTTAGTAACTCCCCCTTGAATTACCTAGAGCCCACCTCTTAACACTCCTCTTTCATGGTCTCACAATGGTCCCATGTGAATATCTATCATATTGCTACCCTGGATGTATTTATTTTGTTGCTTTTTTTTTTCCTGTTTCCCAAATAGTTAAAGATGCCAGAAGCCAGAAGTGGAATTTTCATATCTGTAAGAATTTCATGAGCCACAGCACACACTGAATAAGAGTTTGGATGGTGAATGTTTTTCTTGGTTACTTTTCTCTCATTTCTGAGACAAAATACCTGATGCTCAAATTGAAGAGGAAAAGGTTTATTTAGCTCACAGTTTGTGGAGGTTTCAGTCCATAATCAGCTAGCTCTAGTGGCATGGCACAGGGGCAACAGTTCATGGCAGTGGGAGACAGAAAAAGCAATAAGAGCAAAAAAAGGGCGAGCAAGCATCTTTTCCTTTCTTATAATGTAAGCAGGCTACCTGCCCTAGGGTGGGTGTAGCACTCACACCATGTCCTTGCCCTCCTCTTGCACAGGCTCAGGATGTTTACAAAGTGAGGACCCTGGTCCCCTGCTGAGTTGCTTAGTTAACCTTCTAAACTTCTCAAGTTGACACAATGAATGAGTCATTACAACATCCTTGAGCATAAATATCTGCCTAAAGCCATGTCCTCTACACCCTAAGATGAGGAACTGCTGAGTCACTCAGTTAAGCTTGCAAACTTCTCAAGATGACATGATGTATCAACCATTACGATGTTTGTATCTATTCAGTCACTTGTCCTCTGAGTGGAGACTTGCTTTTCCTACTTTGTTCCTAACTCCATTTTTCTAGAAATGCTGGTCTATAAATGTTAATTCATGATGATAAAACAGTTATGTTTCCCACATTGCCTTTAATAAACCTCCTCTAAAACCTCAAGGCAATTTATCCCTCATATTTACCTCTTCTGCTATTGTGAAGTCCTGGACAAGTTATTTTTCTTCCTCCCCATGTATCTTGTTCCAAAGTACTGCAGTGGTAGATAGTATCAGCTTCAAATCCTTTCCCCCCAGCATTTCCATCTCTACAAAAGGACATACATTCCAAGGTTTCATTTCTGGGTAGCCCTCTCACCTACCCAAGTTCTGTCCTCAAGAGATGTGGTGAGTGTTGATGGTCAGGAGCCAGGGTCCTCCAAAGGTGCACGTCACAGTTTAGCTGTAAAGCCGTTTTTGGTGGAAACTGAAACAAGGTAAGATTTTAATTCAGCAGCAAACATGGACACTGGCCAAGTCTTTAATATTTTGAGGTAATCAGTGCATTCTGAAGAAGTTGATGACAGTGTAGTCAATGGAAATTAAACTAAATCAAAGTGAGTTCTCAATTTCCATCACATTTTTTCCTTTCCTGTTTTCTTTGCTTTCCAGCAGGATTTTTTCTCCTCCTCCTCCTCTTTCTCTTCTGCCTATTTTGGGATGCTCCATACACAGAGCTATATACTGCTAAATTTAGACATACTTTTTTATACTTAAATATGATTTGCAAAAGCAACTGAAAAAAGATAGACTTACAACAGTTGTCATTATTGAATATGAGATGGAGATAGAGACATTTTAAAAAAATGAAAGCCTCTCTAATTATATTTACCATATTCATTAAAACTGTCTATCTATCTAGCTATCTATCTAGATATATTAAGTCTAGGATATACAGTAAATGTCAAGTCTTTCAAGTGGAAAGACTATTATAATAGTATTCTCCCAAAGTATTCTATTGAGTTACAAAAGCAAAATGCAAAGATGTTAATTGAATTTTTGTGTATCTTTTTCTGGGCTTCCTTAGGGAATTGATAATCTCTGGTATTGCCCTTTAGTTCTATGTCTCCAGGATTCTATGCAATTAAAAATATGATCCTGAAAATAGTCCAAAAGAAACAATATATTCTGAAAGAGAAAATTATTTTATCTTCCCAAACAATGATTATTTGTTTATTTCCTATCTGTCTGCTGTAATCAAAGGAATAAATGGGCCCAGGAGAAGAATTTGTGGTAGTCAAACTTGAAGAATTTAAGAAGGACAAGGAATCAATATACTCTGGTGCTATGGAAAAAGAAGAGAAATCCTGATGTGAATAATGATAACATCGAACATTCCTTCAACAGAACAGTAGCTGCAAAACTTTCTGGGCATGAACTATTTTGTGTGTAAACCTTTGGGGGCAAGTGAAATTCAATGAAGGTGTAATTCTTGAGACTATGAAACCTAAAATTTTGACATCGCTTGTATTTTTTAGAATCGTTTAGTTCCATGACCTTTTTGTAGCCTGGCAGTAGCTGGAAGGAAGCACAGGGAAATGGCTGGCTCCTCTTAAATTATTAACTCAACTTATCTCAAGGAAGTTAATGTTCTTAACAAAAGTTTAAAAGCAGATGATTGGAAAGTTAGCTCCTACAGTCATTTCGGTATGGTGCAGTGGAAAGTCCTCAGGCCTTATAAACCGGCACAACCTGATCTAACCACTGGTATCAGTCTCACGCTTAGTAAATATTTGACTTTAGCAAGTTATATCTCTGGGCCCAAGGCCTCCATCAAGAAAACAGATATTCCAAATATTTATAATAGCACATAGATTTTTATGAAAAATTCAATACAGTGATGCAGACTTATTGTTCTGATTTTTGTTAAGATATGCAAATATAGTACTAGGTAGAAAATCTTTCTTTTCTTTTTTAAATTTATTTAAGAGAAAAAAGACACAGAAAATAAAAATAAACAGCAAAACAGACAAACAACAACAATAAACCCAAAACAATAGCAGTATAGATTTACAAAACAAGATGCTACGAATTTAACAATGGTTGCAATATTGCATATTGTTATCTTCAAAAGGGTTGCTCATATTACCAGATATAGACATGTAAAATTGATCTAATCATATGAATATTAACTGTTCTTTTCCAAGAACTAGTAGAATTACTAGTATAGTCATTTTCACTATCTTATGTATATATATATATACAAATTTATGTCTTTCTCCTTTTCCCTTCCTTCTTTCCTCCTTTCCACTATTCCAGTTACTTTTCCTCTTTGAGCAGTTTCTTACCCTAATACAATATTTATTGTAGATTTTAGATTGTGTTTACTCTTTCAGTTTCTTACACTAGGGAGACAATATGGTATTTACACGTGAGTTTGATTTATTTCACTTATGAGTGTGGTCTCAAGTCACGTCCATTTACTTATAAAAGCCTCAGTGCAATCTTTCTTTATAGCTGAGCACTACTCCATTGTATAAAAATACTACATCTTTTTTATGCATTCCTCAATTGATGGGCACTTGTGTTGTTTCCAAGGTTTGGCTATTACAAATTGTGCTGCTATAAACATGGGTACACATATATCACTGTGGAATGATGATTTCAATTCTTCTGGGAATATGCCCAGAAGCAGGATAAGTGGGTCAAATGGAATCTCTAATCTCAGCTTTTTGAGGAACCTCTATAGGTGGAAAATATTTCTATGAGACAGAGAAGGAAGCTGTGACTTGTGTGCCTGATCAAATGTAACTTTTATTTTAACAAAAGGTGATTGTATTTACAAGGAACATTTTGTAGGTACACAGCCACATGCCTGTTGTTAAGTATAGTCATCTATTTTCGGGGTGTAATCACAGAATCAAGTACAGAACCAACAGATAATATGCCACCCACAGAAGAATGATATTTTACATGTTTGAAGAAAATAGAAATACTTGACATCTGTCAGACATAGGTAAACAACTTGCTTGAGGTTGTTCTGAGTTGTTGTATGCCATCACAAAGAGGAGTTCTGGGCTTTTGACTTGACTACAACCACAACAACAATAGCAAGTACTGTGTGGGAAATCAATGAGGACTGGAAAATTCTTGTGGGTTGATATGAGTGAGATTCAGAGATTTGCAAAGTTGGGCGATACTAACCAGACATACATTTCCCATTAGTGAATAGTCATGGTCATTCAGAAATAAAATACACTGTTCTTTCCTTTCTCTCTTATAAACGTACACAATTTTTAAAAAACATTGTATTAAAATGATCCTTAAGTTTCTTGGGCCAGTATTTAATGAACAGAAACATTAGGCCTTACTTTTGATTAAGAAGTACTGTTTAAAAAAATGACTGAGATGCTAAAGACACATGCCTTCTCAAAACTTAGGAAGCACCAGACCAGTCTGTTCCCAGACAGAAGCCAGCAAGCTAAATTTAGTTGTCTTCTGGCGTTAATCACTTTTCAATTCTTATAACAAAATAGCCAAGATGACCACCTTATAATGAGGAAAGCTATATTTTGGCTTGCAGTTTTAGAGGGTCCAGTCTATTGTGGGTTGGCCCTCTTTTTTTGGACCTGCAGGAAGGCAGCACACCATGGGGGTAGCACCTGGTAGCAACACATCATGGTGGTAGCACCTGGTAGAAGCTCCACACGTCACGGTAGCCAGTATATGAAAGAAAGAGAGGAAGACACCAGGGTTCCATGATTTCCTTTGAGGGCACACCCCCAACTGACCTAAAAGCCCCCAAACAACCTTGCTCTCAAAGGCTCTACCACCTGCCAATAATTCCACGGGTTAGAGACCTCCTTTCCCACAGGCTGTTGGGGGAGGTTCCAGATTCATATAATAGCACCTCTTTTGCTGAGTTCTTTGGATTCAATGTGCTTTTTTGAACAGTGATTTAGTTTTCAATTGCCCAGGAATACCACTGCCTTGATGATCCTTAAGTACTCCAGTTTATCTCTAAAAAGAAAGGCTTTTCTAGAAACGCGGACTTGACCTTAGTAAACTACTGCAATGAATGTAATGTCTGGCACCCCAGCACGGAGCCAGGATGATTTTTGGAGGTATTACAGCTGCCACAGCTCTCTGGCTTTGTTATCCAGAGATTTCCTTACCAATCATTTGCTGAGGCACTGCCCATCATTGAACCTGATCTTATTTTATTTCTCCTGCAAAGGCTATTTCACTATTCTTATAGTGGATGCATTGTGTCAACTTGAGAAGTTTAGAAGTTTAACAGAGAGACTCAGTAGGGAGCCAGGGTTTTTACTTTGTAAATATCCTCATCCTGTGCAAAGGAGGGCAAGGACATTTTGTGAGTGTTACCCCTACCCTGAAGGTGTGTGTGTGGGTGGCCTGTGTACAATATAAGGGAAGAGAAGAGGCTTGTTTTCTCTTTTGCTCTGGCTGCTGCCTTGAAGTGTTGCCCCAGTGCCATGCTGCCCTGCCTTGGAGCCAGCTGATTATGGACTGAAATCTCCAGAAACTGTAAGCTAAATAAACCTTTGCTTGCTTCACTTTGGGTGTCAGGTGTTTTGTCCAGCAATGAGAGAAAAGTAACCAAGACAACTACCTTTATTTTCCACCCTACTTCCCACTGGCTCCTGGAAGCCTTGGCTTTTATTGAGCCACAAAGAAAAGCTCACAATTTAGAGCCATTGTTCTTTGTTTTGCAAAGGACCCAGCTGCTGCTTTAAAGCTTTGAGCTGCTGGGTCATGAGAATCTTTAGTGGATAAAATGCAGGGTTACCCTCCCAAGTAAATGTATCTGGGACAACATATAGTTATCTGCCTTTGTTTAATGCTAATGGATTCCTCACGGCTCCCTTGTTTGTTGATTATCATTTTAACCTCTTCATTTCTAATTTTCTACACTGTTATTAATAGGCTGGTCTGAAGACCTTCTGCAGATGATACCTGACATATACCATAGTACTAATCATTGTTACTTTCTCTTGGCAAGATAATAAAGGTTATTCTCATTCAGGATACATTGGGCGATACTGCAGCTCTAGCTTATTTAGAGTCGCTGAATTCCCTACTTGAAAGATGAAAATAATAATAATAATTTAACTGACAAAAAAAGCCCTGTGATGATATGGGTTGCTCTATTTTTATATTTGCATAGAAAGGGATGGCTTTTCTCCAGTCTACAGGGCACACAAAGTAGAATGCTACCCAAGGCTACGTATGTATTGGAAAATAAACATAAATATTAAGTGGAGACAGCAATGGTCTCATTGACTGAAATACATTTTGTCAAAATGGAATCATTAGACAGCAACTCCAATAATTATGAAACCGATGGCAGGCTTGTATTTGAGGTAAAGATCTACTATCATCCAGCCAAGTTGGGGAATCATCCAATCTATTAAGCACCCAAAGAGAACAGAGGTGGTAGAAGGGCAGATTCACTTTCTCTGAGCAGAGACACCTGTCTTCACCTGAATTGGACCTCAGTGATACTGGTTCTCAGACTTTTGGATCTGGACTTGGACTTAGCTTTCCTAGATCTCCAGCCTGCAGGCAATTGGTGGTGGGTCTTCCAGACCTCCATAATTGTATGAGCCAATTCCTGCAATAAAGATACAGTTGTAGACATAAAATAGTATATTCAGATGTAAATGCTCTGTTTTATTGATTCAGTTTCTCTGGAGGAGTTTAAACTCTGACAAATGCTGTCCTATCTTCATCTCAGAAACTTCTGATCACATTTCACGGATGTAATTGTCCTGGATTATAAAGTGGTTGTTGATACTCTTTCCCAATGGGGAAGCATCTCTGCTTGTTCTGTTAATGATCACCTACCATTCAATAGCCAGACCTATACTTTCATGCACCTGATGGGTCACCTCTTATACCCTGGATTGGACATCCTAGAAACTCCTTGCTCATCTTTGTCCATTTTGTGTTGTTCTATGACCCCTGAACAAATAAATGGTCAATGCACTTTGACCAATATGTGATGATTTGCTTGTCACATAAGCTTTTAGAGAATTCCTGGAGTGCCAGGTGTTAGCTAGAACACTTTGGTTACTCTACAGTTAACTGGCCCATCCTACTTTGGTGGGACACCATGTGGTCGCTTGGACACTGTGGAGACAGCTGGCCCTTTCTCTAACTTTGATGATTGTACCACATAGTTTAATGAGGTTGACATTCTCCCATCTGTAATTTATTCCATGGGGACTCCGATTGATGTGGAAACACTTTCTTGATCCTGGTGTTTTCAATGGCTACCACGCTGCTGAAAGAAATCTCTCTCCATGTACTATAGGGAGAATTTCCTGGAGTGCTTAATGCCACAAATCTAATCGATACATATAACTTTGTGAAATTTAATTGGGAAGTTCCTAAGGCTGACCCTTTTCACCCACTAGAGTGCAACATTTGTCTCTTCCTTTAGGTTACCTACTCCCCAAGGATCGCTCTCACTAAAATATTGAGCATGCTACCTCCCTGTACATTTTGTGTTTAGATGGACACAGCTTGAGGCTTCTTTATAATAGCAGAAGTGATAGGTTTTAGTAAAAAAGATAAGCTTTCCCTATTCATTTGTTATTTTGGATTTGCTCCTAACAAGATGGGAACATACACACATTTGATTAAGTTAAACTGATAAACGTGTTGTAGTAACTAGACAAGTTAAAAAAAATAAAAAGAATGTCCAAAACTAAACAGGATGTTAAAAATGGGCTCTTTGCTCTTAAACAGATCAGATATTTATCAGCTGCCAACAAAAAGACGTTTATAAAATAAAGGTACACTTACTTTTTTTTTTTAACCTATATATAAGGAGAAAGAAATTGCTAAATGTTACACAATAGATAAGATAGTATGTAAATATATCGGTGGTTATGTTTTATACGTAAATATCTATAACCTACAATTAAATGCTATGAAAATATGTCATCAAATAAATAGCAGTCTAGATACCAATCTAGATATTGTCTAGATAACATATCTTTGCCCAGGAGACATTAAGAAACACAACAAATATTTTGATTTTCATGACCGAGAGGGCATGTGGAAGTTACAGGGAAGCAATGAAATATCCAGAGAGGAGACCAAGGATCTTATAAATATTCTTTCTTTCTTTTTTTTTTTTTTTGGTATCAAGGATTGAACTTACGACCTCATACTTCCCAGGCAGGCACTTGTGCCTCCAAGCTAGATCGCCAGCCCCCTGATAAACATTCTTAATGCATATGATAGCCTCTCCACATTGAAAAAAATATTAGTAATACAAAGTTTGAGAAACTCAGGTTTGCAAAACAATTAGGAATATTTAGTTTTGATACTAGATATTCATTGCCTACTAGACATGACAAACTTTATTTAAATTGTCTGACTTAAGTTTTGCAACATTCCTATCCAGTCAGTCCCATTCTTCAGATAAGAAAATGGACAATGTTAAGTGTAGTAACTTATTTATGTAAATAAAAAGTGCAACAACCTCATTGAAAACAATATCTGTTTCCAGACTTGTGGCAATCTATTTGGTGTAGTACGTATCTTCCGCATACGTTTTTCATTCATTTGAAATGATTACTAGTTTCGAATTATTGAACAGTTTTGGACTGGGTGCTTGCTGCCATTCTCATCTTATAACTAATGACAATAAATGCAAATGAGCATCGCCATTAAACATTGCAGTCAGCATGCGAGATCATGCTTTTGACTCAAAATCTAAGTATTCTAAAGTATTTCATGCCCAAAGTGGGAAGATGAGTTTAGGTTGTAAGCAAAATAATGGTTTCCCAAGGATATCCAGTACAGCTCATATCTGGTATGTCCCTAAAACTTCACGTACTGAAGGGTTGGTTTCCAATATGCCAATATTCAGAGGTGGGATTTTGGGAAGCGATTGGAACATGAGGGCTCTGATCGTATCATGAGTTCATTCATAATTTTAAAGGCTGTTGGGAGGTGGTGGAAACTCTGGAAGATGGGGCCCATTTGGAGAACACAGGTCACGGAAGGTTGATGCTTTTGAAGGGCATAATTGGTTGCCTGATCTCTCTCCCTCTTTCTGACCTGATCTCCAGCACACCCCTCAAACCCCCCCCCCTTCAGGCTCCTGTGAGGTGAGCAGCTTTCCTCCACCCTGACATTCTGCCAGAATGTGTCTACCTCATCACAGGCCAAAAAGTAATGAAACCTGCTAACCATGGATCCAATTGAAATCACAAAAACTGAGCCTAAATAAATCTTTCCCCCTTTAAGTGGTTTCTATCAGCTATTTTTCCTCAGCACCAGAAAACAAACACAATAACCCTATTCTAATCCACAGAACATGCAAATGTGTTACATTACATGACTAAAGGGAATTAAAGCGTACATGGAATTAAGGTTGGTAGTCAGTTGATTTTTAAAATTTTATCTTAGACAGAATAAAAACCAAGAAAAATCAAACATAATAAAGCCAATCAAAACAAGACAGTGTAAGTGACTCAGGATTTCAGCACAAGATAATAGGAAATCAACAGTGGTTACCATAATGCCTCTCATTGTCTTCAAAATAACTGCCCATATCTTCAGACATAGTAAAATCAAACAGAACAGAACAGAATAGAACCAATAAAAATGAAACAATGAATGCAATACAGGATTTCAAAACAAGATAATAGGAAATCTAAAATGGCTACCATAATATATCTTGTTATCTTTGAAGTAGCTGCCCATGCCATTGGATATAACAAAATCATACAAAACAAAACAGAACAAAACTCAACCCAGAAAAATAATGAGAATGATACAGGATTTCAAAACAAGATAATAGGGAATTAACAATGGCCACCACCTTCAGAAGGAGATCCCCCATTGTGTATTGTTATCCTCTGAATAGATGATCTGACTACCAGCTTTAGGCCTGCAAAGTCAGTGAAACATTAAACACTACAAGCATTAAGTTATATTTTACCTCATTAGCTATTGTCATAGCCTGTGTTTCTCCAGCCCAGCTGATCGCTTAAGGAGGGGGGAAAGAATGTTGGCTCTTCTTGTCTCCCAACCTGTGTGCTGGAAGGGACTGGCGTCTGCCTCTTTCCCAGTCAGTCTGCACATGGTGCCAACTCACAAGAGGTTTTAGCCTCTTGTTGACTTCTTTTTCTCCCCTGTAGTCCATGAATGGTGCTGACTCACCGGAGAGGGCTGGTGTCTAGCTCTCCCCCAGTCAGCCCACCAGTAGTTAGTTGATTATGTTTTACAGTACTGGAATTGGCCCCAGGACTTAATACACCCACAATCCTTTCAAAATTTTTTATTTCACACAAGGTCTGTCTTAGTTGGTATTGTAGTTAGGGATTGCAAGGAGAACAATTGTATACAAGACACAGAATTTATAGTATTACTTTATGATGGTCAGCTAGAGTTAAATACAGGAAAGTGCAGGAAATCTGTCCACAACACTGAAGACCTAGAAAATCCAGCCAAGGGCCTGGATTCCACAGCAATGTCCTGCATGAGTCCAGCTGAAGACCTAGAGCCCATGGCAGTGCCTCCCGTGAGTCCAGCTGGAGGCTTAGAGCCCACGACAATGACTCATGCAAGTCTATTTTATGAATCTGTGTTGGGAAGGCCCAAAGGTCAGTGGTGGAAAAAGAAAGTCTGTGCCAGTGGGGTGAAGGATCTGTGGCAGTAGGTTGAGGGTTCTACACTGGAGCCAAAAGCAATTCTCAAAATAAGGACCAGGGCTCCCCTGAAAAGTCCCACAGCCATCCTCAGCGACAATGAGGTCCCAAGCTCCTCCGACAATGAGAATGGCCAAGGACATATCAGGAAGCCAGCATGACAAGTTTCTCCTGGAGATTAAACAGCACACATCTTCCCCTCCGGAGCCAGGAAGTGATGCTTAATGTAAGGATTAGAGCTGCCCCAAAGTAAACCGCAGCCATTCTCAGCAAAAAGGTTCCAAGTTCCTCCAGCTGAATTCATATCAGAGGAGCCAGCATGACAAGCTCCTCCAGGAGAACAAACAGTTCCCAACAGCAATGCTTAGGAGAACCCACAACACTAATGCTCTTCCTCTCCACATCTCTTTTTATGCTGGCGACTTTCCTCAGGTGGGCCATCTACACTTAGCACCACGCTGATTCAATTCAGCTGGTGTTAAGCTGACCACCAGTTTTTTAATCCGTAACAGTGACATCCTCACCTTGCACCGGAGTGTGCCTCGACTAAGACTTCTAAGTGCCTGGTGCCATATTCATTCCTCTGAAAGATAATCCTTGTACTTTTTTTGAAAGTTCCATGACTAAAAAGTTACAGATCTAAGAAGTTAAAGGTTTCAATGGCTAAGAAGTGAAGCAATCCAATGTGAAAAGTAAGACAGGTCCATTGCACAGGGTGAGAAGGAGTACAGGAGGGAGAATGCATTTTTATAAAATTCTCAAGAAGACAGGGGCATGATAGTCAAGTGGACAGATGGAAAATGTGCCAGTGTTTCCTCCAAATTGCAAAGGGCGTAAGGTATCTTGTGTCCAGACATGAGCAAATGAAAACCACAAGTATTTGCCTTACTATTGCAATCAATGGTGTGTTTTCTTATGCAGGGTACAAAGGGTTAGAAACACACAAGAAAGTTCCCTTAGATATGAGACTTTTCAAAGAAGCATGTTATGGGCAGGATACAATTCATAAAAACAACTTTTGTTAATTAGAATAGGTAAGAAATGAGTATAGGAAGAATCCATGTTACCTTGAAGAATTCTTAAATACCTTCACCTTTGCCATCTTTGCTTTCCTTTCATGGACAAAGGTAACTAAAAGCTATGATTTTCTAGGAAGGACCATGGATGCCTTCTATGACTTTGCAAATGGAAAGAGAAAGCACAGGAAAGCAACTGATAATAATTGATAGTTTTGTTTTCCTGACACTGAGTTATTGAATTGGCACCACTGGATTTTTGTCAATTGAATAATCCTTCCCAGGACTCTGAACTATGGGTGTTTAGCCACATCTCTCCCTGGCTACTAAACACTAGGTGCCAGTAATACTCTTCTTCCAGTTGTTGTGACAACCAAAAATGTCTCCTTGCACTGCTGAATGTTTTCTGGAGAGGAATTGCCTCTGATTGTCAAGCGTTGCTCTCATGTCTGTGTTGATAGCCTAAGGTCAATGCTTGCCAACCCCCCAAAAAGGTACTCAGAGAGTGCACCATTTTTAGCTCTCTTTCTCTCTGACTCCAGTGTCGAGCTACATTAGCTTTCCATCACTCTAACCAAATACTTATGAAAGTCATCTTATGAAGAAGAAAGGCTCATTTACCTCACAGTCATGGAGGGTTCAGTTCATGACCAATCGCCCCCATGACTTCTGGCCTCTGTACGAAGAATGTGATGGTGGGAAATGTAGGAAACAGTATCTCTCACCTCATGACTAGGATGCAAAAATACAGAAGAATAGATCAGGTGCCACCATCTCCCTAAAAGGCCCCTCAGTGACCTAGACCTTCTCACCAAATCCCATCTCTTAAAAACCTTACCACCTTATAAAAATATTCACATATATATAAAACTCTAGTGATTTATATTGCAAATCAAAGCTTCATGGCACCAATTACTCCAAGTGTAAAAAGTTGGATTTGGTTCACAGTAAACTTAATGTGTAACATATTACAGTATTGCACAAATCAAAGAATATAAGAACACCAATACTAGAATATATATAAATGGCATAATTAACCAATTATTAATATCAATAAGTTATTCCTAAATCAGATTTACTCTTCTAAGAATTGCACTTTATTTGGAATATTAGTTTATCACAAAACAATGACTTACCTACCTCACAGGGTTGTTGTGAGGATCAAGATGTTTATTAAAACCTTGACTACCTTGAATGTACTAATAAACATATTTTTCTATCTGTTTTATGTAAAACAAAACAAAACAAAATGAAAAAACCTTACCACCTTCCAAAAGTACCACTCCAGAGTCCAAGCCTTCAACTCAAGGACAGTCAAGATCCAAACTATAACACCAACCATAAACTTTCTTTTACAAACCTACAAATCTCCCATTTGTCATCAAAAAGCTGGACTCATTTTATTAAAATAGAACAAATGCTAGTGTCTAGATATTCAGCTTCATCACTCCAATTAGTGATGAGTTGGGGGAATTATTTCATTACAACTATTTCTTCATCTTCCATATTGTTGGAGAACCTTGTAGGACTTCATAGTTGTCAAGTTGTACTGTTCCCTAGCAGCTTGGATATTGGACACATCTGGAGAAAGACTTGCTGGTGGAGATGAGGGGTTACGCAATTGAAAAGCTAATATGAGTGATGCAGGAACTTTGGGTCTCACTTGTTTCTCACAGTGGAGTAAATGCAAATGTGGGAAAATCTGTACCCAAGGGAATTCCTCAGGATCTCCTAATCAATGATGTCTGAACCTTTATTCCCTTCTCTGGTATCTACTGTCACTCCAAAGACTATAAGACTAGGGTTCCAGGGTTTGTTTTTGTTTTTATTTTTGTTTTTGTTTTTATTTTTGCACTGATCTTGAAAGGGCAGGCTATTGTTCTCTTATGGAAATATCACAATGAATCCCATTAATGTGTACAATTAATATGCAGCTTGGCGTGACCCATATAAGGATTTAGAGGTCAGTTACCCCCTTCCCCTATGTCTAATTTGCCCCAAAGGAAATTTAGATGGTATCATCCTGCACCCAGAGAGTAATGCTACATGTGTTAGATGCATCTTTCTTTCTGATATTCTGTACCTATTTCAGAAAGACTTCTTTGCATTTCAAAAGAAGAATCTGTCTGAGACAGCAGTATGTCCATGCAAAAGAAAAATCAATTAAACCCATAATATTTTCTTAACACGGCATCTCAAATGGCAGTTCCAGACAGCAGACTTATTTTTCGTAACCCATTTCACACTTTTCTCCTGAATGCAAAATTTATAGGGTAATCTAAAGTTTTAGGATTTGAAAAATAACTGCAGCACTCTTTTCTCATTTTCCATAGGCTTTCTTATTTGGTGCTGCATGGAAAATAAATACGTTTTATGGCTGTGAGAATCAGGTAGGTTTTAAAAGTCATTTAAGAATGTACTTCTGTTATGTTTGGGATCAAATCTTGATGAATGGTCTGCTCTGTCTGTGCCCTGGGGAGACCCATTGCTTTATGAGTTGGGACATTGGCTACAGGATAAGAATAAAGACAAATGTGGATCATGACCAGAAACCAAGGTGTCCAGTCACTGCTGTCAGATGTCTATTTAGGCAGCGTAGCATATTAATGGTTTGAAGACAAGGTAAACTTGCAGTATTGTGATGAATAAGCAAAGAGGGTGACTGTACGTTTACGCTAACACCCTGACTAGGATTCTCGGAAAGCTGCTACATAGTTCAGTGAGTCTACGATTTGTGGAAAATACATTTTACTTCACTTTTGTAGGTATTATGTCGTGAATGCCTGAGACCTACCTCTTGTATACCACCGAGGACTGTTATGGGACAGGAAGAATTTATAAATTCTTTATCAGCTCAGCTTTAAGCCTCTCTGTGACAACAGTTTGAAACCCATGGTTCTAACCCAAATCCAACTCCCTTATGAGCCAACAAGATAGCCCCAGCTGTCATCTGGACAGTTACTCTTGAATGTCTCGTCACTATTGACTTCTTACTGTGTTCTGTACTGAATTTCTCTCTTTACAATTTATTGAGACTTACCACTAAGCATGACATTTTTATGCCCTGTAATGGCTCCATTGATTTCCAAGCTCATGGGCTACAAAAGTTGATTTCTCTTCCTCTATCCCCCTATACCTGATTGATTTCCCAAGCATGCTTATTTTTTCCCCTATGTTCAGTACTGGGGATTGAACCTAGGAATACTACCACTGAGCTACATCCCTGTCATTTT
>RJWT010023474.1:0-16807 GCA_004365215.1 Cuniculus paca | reverse complement strand
CTCTAGAAAGCAAGCCCACAAAAACTGATTTGTTTAAGCAAATGTAATGCAAATACCTGGGCACTGCTCTTGGAAACACATTTTGGAACAGCTTCACTAGCTAACATCTAAAATGGAGAAGCTTGAAAGCAGTCAGTGTAAAAACCAAACTGTTTTGTATAATCCAAGCAACAGATTTTTTTTTCATGCGTACAACAATGTAAATTCAGCATATCTTTAAGTGAAGCTGTGTGTCTGCCTTCTTTGTTCTGTTCCTTTACAACTGCTTCCACTCTGGAGCTGGTTCTCGAACAAGGGCTGGTATGGTCACAGATGAAAAAATAGACAGGGTCTACTAAGCCCTTGTTGTAGGACTTAAAACAGAGCACTGAAAACACAAGGGAATTCAACAAAGGAACTGAAACCAACTAGCTATCCAAGGGAATCCTGAAATTCTGGCAGGAATTGCAGAGTGACGGAGGAAAGGTAAAACCTCCTTCATTTAGAGTAAGTTATTTTCTATAACTCAAGCAGAATTTGACCATCAAATTATTTCTTGTCCTCATGAGAATGTGTTTGTTCTTGTGGAGACTGTGTTCAAAGCAGGATCCAGAACTGACATTAGATCTCCCCCCTTGACTAGAGAAAGAATCATCACAATGAACTAAACTTGGGTTGGTGAAATTCCCCGGAGTCTTGTATTGATATCCTGTGCATAACACTATATAAATATGGAGAACCCAGCCTGAATAACATTGAAAATGAAAGAGCTTGGTGATACCAGCACAAATCAGTGAATACACTGAAAACCACTGGATGGGTGATCGGATGCTATGTGGATATTTCACTGAACTCATTAAAAAATGGAATTGTTTGATCAATCTTTCATTCCTCTATCTTGTAATATGAACAACTACTGTGAAGATAACAATACGTAATGCACTAACCATTGTTACTCTCCTACAATCTTATTTTGAAATTCTTTGCCATTGTTTTTTGTTGGTTTTTTCTTTAAAATAAAAAGCAAAAAAATTAAAAAATGGAAGGGCTGTCTACCACTTGTGACCTAAAAGAAAAAGAAGTTTAAAAAGAAAACCACATACCTTCCTACTACTATGATATGTATGTATTTTTTATGATTTATGGCCTTATTTGATATCTTTGATAGGCAGCATACATAGGATACGGTCTTAAAAGTTGGTGACAGAAGAATCTGTCATTAAGCTGGTAACATCCCCACAATCAATCATCCCTGTAAAAAGAAAATAAATAGAAGCAGCAAACTGGAACTTACAAAGCAGGCCCTAAGAAGAGACAGTCTTTTCTCAGTGTGCTTTATTCTCGTGGGTCTAGATATCCTGGCATCAAGACCTTGTGCACACACATGAAAAGTGTGGATAATAAGGGCCTCAGCACCTGTAAACATTCCTTCACAAGGCCTGATGTAGGGATGGGAAAACAAGGTCCTGTAGACCAGGTACCTATTTGTGAATATATCCTTTTGGTTATTGCTGAACTTCTAATAAAGTCTTATTTATCAATCATCCTCTTTTCAGTTGGTTGAATATTGGTACAAAAAAAGAATATATTACCTTTATTCAACACTTGCTTATGGCTCACAAAAGCTTTGTTAGCTACTACTAGTGTTAGTCTGTTCAGACTACCATAATAAAATACCACAGATAGGTATATACATTTTCTCAGAGTTCTGGGGGTTAAAAGCTCATGAGCAAGGTGCCAGTAAATTCTGTATTCAGTAAGTGTTCTTTTCTTGGCTTACAGAAAGTCAGTGTCCTGCGCTGTCCCAACCTGCCCTTTCTGTATTCTCTTGCAAGGAGAGGGAGATCTCTGATATCTCTTCCTGTTCTTTTAAGGAGACTTAGCAGATTAGGGCCCTACCTTATGACCTCCCTGAACTTAAATTACTTTCTTAAAGAATATTGAGGGCTTGAGATTCAACATAGGAATTTGAAGGAAAGGGACACAATTTAGTTCAAGACACTATTATTTTCTCTGTTCTATACTGGAGAAAGCTGAAACTTGGAGAAGTGAGGTCGTTTTGTCAAAGACAGAAGGCTAGGCTTGACCCCAAAATGTCTCATGGAGGAAGTGTGTATCTTTATCCACTCATTGATACCACCATAATGAACTGATATGTTTGTATACTTTAGCTGACAAGCTAATCAGGGAATAGACTGAATGGTGGTAGCAAAGAAATCTGTGCAGGAGAGGAAATCTTAGCAAGACGAGAAACAGAGGACTAGGTTTTACAGGCTCTTCCCAATAGGCTTTCCCCCTCCTTGCCAAGCTTGGAGATTTTTTAGGGTCTGAGTTGATGAAGAGAGATGATAGCTTTATTTACATGATTTTAAATCATAAGAAAAATTATAATTGCCATATTTAGATTTGGATGACAACCACTTGAATAGTGGCAAAACAGGTATCCTGTGAGTCAAAGTCATCTGTGTACCTTTCAACAGGGATAAGTATCATTTAAACCAAGAACAAAGTAGAGTTCCTCATGATTACTACAATCAGATCTACCTACAGTGGGCAGCCCTGTGATCTGCTAGAACTTTCCCCTTCCTCCTAACTTCTCAGTGTATTGGCTTAATGCCCTATTCCTCTGCCTGATACATGCTAAGAAAAAAAATTTTTTTTCTTTTTTGTGGCACTGGGGATTGAACTCATGACCTCGCACTTGCCAGGCAGGTGCTTCAGCCACTGAGTTAGATACCCAGCCCTTGTCTTTTTGAAACAGGGTCTCACTATGCTGCTCAGACTGGCCTTGAGCTCACTTTGTAGCCCAGGCTGGTCTCGAACTCACAGTGATCTTTCCTGTCTCAGCCTCCCAAGTGCTGGGATTACAGGCATGAGCCACCACGCCTGGCAGAAAAATTATTTTTTTAAATACCAGTGGTAATTGCATCCAAACCATTTTCTAAGTGTGAAATTTGCTTATTTATTCAACAAATGTTTATTGCCTCCCCCATATAGATCAAATATTATTACAGGCAGCAACAACAGAATATTTAATAAATCAGAAATATCTTTGTCCTCAAAACACAATTGTTCTAGCAAGAAACTTACATAATTGTGAGTCTTAACATTCTTAGAATATTAAGACAGAGATGACTATGCCTTTATCTCTTAAAGAGAACATCTCTACTGCCAAATCACAATTGGTTTGGTAAAACAACATGATCCACTTCTGTGACTAGAAGACCAGGTTTCAAGACCTGGCTTCATGTCTTCCATTTATTCATGTACTGTCCACAATGTAGCAGCAATTATGCTTAATGCTCGTGATACAGAAATGACTAGCCAAGAGAAAGAGACCATTAAAATGCAATGTGCTAAGTGCTATAAAAAAATCACCATCAAAGTGCTTTGGAATTATAGAGGAGGGAGCAATTCGGTCTCTTTGACAAAATGTAGACAGCTTCACAGAAGACATGAAATTTGAGCTAAACAATTAAGGAGCAGGTATTTTCTAGATAGAGAAAGAAAAGTTGGTCTATGTCACCATATAAATAGACATGTATAGCATTTGGGGAAAAAAGGAACAATGTCAATGTGACTGACGAGAATTTTATGTAGGTAGGAAAAGTTTAAAGAAAATGTACTGGCCACATATCTGTCCGTATATTTCTAAGATTGTTATATAAACTTAACTGTACACCTTGGTATTTTAATATGACAAAAACTCATTAAATATTTACCTCTAATTTTTTTCCTTCTGAGTATTCAGACACAAATATTTAGATAATATATTTAGTTTATAAAATGTCATAACAAAATTTTATAGTATTGACTCCTTTTTATTCAACATTCGGATGATTTTATTTTACCAATAGTTATTCAAATCTGAATTGGAATAGAAAGTATCTTTCTTCCAACAAGAATTAAGAATTAGCTTGAAATGATGTGAAATTGAGCACATCAGAACTTACACCATGAGACTATACACTTGCACATTCCAAATGTTTGTAAGATCTATTGCTTCAGATTCATGAAGATAGATGAGAGGCAATCTTTGGAATGAACCAAAGGATGACACATCCAAAGAGGGTACAATACTCTAAAGAAGCTTTCTAGATCCATTCAGAAAGATTCATAAAGAGATCAGAGAAATACTAAAGAGTAAACATATTATTTTGGTATGACTTCATGCTCCTTGCCACATAAGTCCAGCTTTCTGCCTTCCTGGGATGTGCCAGTGCATTTCTATCAAGAGTCTATTCTTGAGGCCAGGAGTTTAGCTCAGCAGCTCAAATACTTGCCTGGTAAGCACTGAGTTCGATCCCCAGTACCAAAAAATAAATAAATAAATAAATAAATAAATAAATAAATAAATAAATAAAAGGGGTCTATTCTGGACTCTCCAAAACTGCTTTCCCCTTGCTTCGTGATGGTTAACGATAATATCTTCTTGATCAGCCTGGTTCTAGAGTGGGTGATGAATATACAAAGCAAATGAAAAATAAATCTTTGTTGCTATGAGCTACTAAAGTTTGGGGATTGTTTGTTACCAGGCATCATTTAGCCTGTGATGACTGATAAGTTCTACACATTTGAGGGTTGAATCCATTTTAAAAGTTACTAACTTCATGTATCAAGTACAGAGCATATATCATATGCTGGTGTGTGCTACCTAGGTCACCTTTGCTTTCATACTTCATAGATACATATGTATCTTTTATAAATGATGAAACTGAATCGTAGAACAGTAATTAGCATGCTCAAAATACAAACCAGATCTTTTATTTCAATTTTGGTCTTCTTTTCACTACTGACCATGACCTCTCCTCCCATTTCTAAGGCAAGTTGTCAAATGTAACCCAGATATCCCCTAAGGTTTGACTCCAGATATCAAGACACTGACTCAGATCCCATGTCAGTGCTATACAGAAGATCAAATCCTTCCCCAAGAATCATGCAAATTTCCAGAAAGTTTGTGAGCCCAAGAGTTTACTGGCCTTCAGGAATCCTGATTCCTCATTTGAATCTCCATTTGTCCTGCAAAATGTGAAACCAGAGAAGGCACTGTGTCCCTTCACCTTTTCCATAAAAATAAAACTAATGACAGTAAAAACAAAACAGCAACCAAAAAGAAAAAAGAAACAAAAAGAAAAAAAAGGAAAAGAAACTCACTACACAGCACACACACACGAAACACTGATTCTGAGAGTATATCTTAGATCAAACAACTAAAAATCTCATATTAGACATTTCCAATCTTTTACAGTCCTATCTGCTGCCTACCTCTAGAGGATTTCATTAAGAGATCCATGCCCCCTTACCCTCACCTGTTTCCACTCCTTTTGCTCTTCCACCTGCCTCCTAGGTTTCCTCTAGGGCTCCAAACTCCTCTCTTTCCTTACCATTCAGAGCAAGTTGTTCTTCCTAGTCCCTGCTTCCTGGCTTGTTTCATCAAACTCAGCACAGCTATAACAATTCCACATAGGAGAAAGTATCCTCTTTGGGCTGAGGATGTAGCTCAGCAGCACAGCGCCTGCTTGGCGAGCATGAGGTCATGAGTGCAAGAGTTGCTTGAACTTACTTTAAAAAGTAATTTTTTTCTTGTTACATAAACTTTTTTTTCATTTCTTACTTTTTATTATACTTGTTTTCAGTACAGTATGATTATATTCCTCCTGGGGAGTTGGTACAGGCATATATCTTAATTCTTTTTCATTTTCTTCCTCCCCTCATTCCCTCCTTCTTCCATTTCTGATTCTCAAAATTTTTTTAAATGTTCCTTTTCCATCTTCCCAGATATTATTTTGCAGCCTTTTCAGGTAGGACTATAATGTCTGTTTTAAGGCAACACTCAGTTTCCTCCTTGATGCTATCCATTATGGACATGTCTTCAGATTGATGCTGGACAAAGTAAGAGATGAAAAAGATGTGATCCCTGACCTAAAGATATTTACCCTCAAGTTGAAACTCTGTGATTATTATCCATTAAAGAGCCTGAAGACCTCCCAATTCCCTATCTGCATGGTGGTATTTATGAAAAGAGTTTGCATTCTGTAAGGAGCTGATGTAGTCAAGTGGGGTCTCATGGAGAGGCTAGGAACTGAGTCGTGCAGGACTAAGTGAATGCCCAGGGTTTGGTATACAGAGAAATAAAGAGGGGTTTAATTCAGACAGTGGATGGAATATAAATGATAAGTTGTAAGTCAAGACAAGCTGGTGGGAAACACTCCAGTATATATTAACAACACTTCATCCCATCCTTCAACCTCTACCTGGCCCACTATGCCTTGAATCATATGGCATTAGAAAAGTAGAATGTGAGGCTTCCAATATAACTCAGTGGTAGAGCACTTGTACAGCATTCATGAGGCCCTGAGTCCAATCCCTAATGTCAAAAAAACACAAAAAGACAAAAGTAGAATATGTACAACCCAGTATTTTCAAGCTCAAGACTCTTTCATACCCCAGTAGTTCTCAAACAGAAATCCCATAAAACAAGAGTTTACCATGAATTGAACCAGAGGGTTCTGACCTGACTCTAAAATATAAGACAATAAATAAATAAATTCTAACATTTGTTCTATTTCTACTTCTTCAAGTTTTTCGATCCTTCTACACAAGTCTGAATTCGTTGACAATAACGCAGTAACATGTTTTAAATAAACATTAATGAGGAAAACAAGAAAAAATACACCCTTATAGTTTTCTTTGTTTGTTCTTTGTTAACATGTTCTCATGAAGGTGAGAACTCCAGCTTTGGGCCATTCTGTCTGAATTCACATTTCTGCTTGGCCCCTCGAAGCTACATCTTTCCTTAGTGAGCCATTTAAAATTTTTGGTGCCTTAGTTTCCAAACTAAATTTGCAGTGCTTATAGCACCACTTCAAAGGGCAATGGGAGAATTAAGTGGGTGTACCTGTACTCATTTACTTACCATGAAGAACACTGGGCATACAACAGCAGTAGCAATAATGATGCCTAATATTTGCTGAGAATTTAGTATGTGTCACACACTTATTTATCAAAAAAAATTGGTTGTTTTTTTTTGTATGTTGTATGAGAGTTGTTCCTAACATATATGATGGAAAGAGATGAATCATTATTTCATAGTGTTCTGAAGTGAGCTCCGTGACTGGCGTATTCTCTGCCACCTGAAAAACATTTGAGAAGCCTTGCATTGCTCATCAAGGAGCTTGGTGTCATTCTCCTTTCATTTATTCATTTATTCATTAATATCAACAACTTTCTGTCCAAGTTTCAAAATAGAACATTTGATTCTACTTGGATGACAAACATTATTCTGAAGTCAATGGCCATCTAGAATTTATTGACTGTTCTGATGTATGCTAGATAAGAAGGAGAAGTTCTAGAGAAAGATACTAGAGATTTTCAACTATGGTTGCTCTCTTGGATTTTCTTTCTGCATGTGTTGCAGATAGGAGTACAATGACATAATTACATAATTCTTGCATGTAATATAGGTTAGTATTGAAATCATGACCAGAGTTTCTCATTATGGCTGCAAATCCTGCCACTTCTAATAACAAAATGAGTTCCTGTTACAATGACCAAAACTAAAGAAGATACCCTGTAAATTCATTTTTCTATTCTATGCATAATCAAATTCTCTTGACATTACCCTGAAACTCAGTGCATGTTGTATCCATATGATTACTCTGGACTGTCCTAAAGACTGTCCTTATCAAACATCTTTCTTCACAAAACTCCTGTGCTGGGTTCCTTTCATTTTATCCTCAACCATTCAGATAAAGGACTTCCAGGAAGATAAAAATGACATCGTTCCATAGGCTGTGGCAAGAATTCTCAGACATTCTGTTTTACCTAAAGTGATGACATAAAATTAGATGAGCAAATTATTGAAGTGGTATTTCTTCTTAAGCCATTGGTCATTAGAGATTGATACTTTCCAGATAAAATCAGTGCCACAGTGAGTGCAAAGCTGTTTGCATCAGACAAATGTCCCTTCTGCTTCAAGACTGCAACTTGGGGAATTTATTAAAATACATATTTAAAGATTATCCTATTTGAAAAGACCATCATAAGCCAAGTCCTATGAAAGTCCCATTTAATTGAGAAAATGTGATCATTTTTAATGATCCAGGAAAAATCTTTACATCAACAAGATTGTGTGGTTAAGAAATCAAGAATCGAGACTGTGGATTACTTTCCATAAAGCATAAACAAAACCTTTAAACAACTGACTCACAGATCAAGAAAAGCACTCACCCCAGAATCTCTAAACAGTAAACCTAACCAAGCTATAGAGACTCACATTCAAAGTCCATTCATATATTGAATAATGTGAAATACAAGTTCATCAAAACAAAGAATAATGTTGGCAGATTGTGTTTATCTGAATCCACTGACTGGAATCCAGAAATATTGCTAGGAGTTCCCATCACCTTTATTATTCAAATATAAATGTCAAAGGTGGGAGCATATTCAAAGAATACAAGATTAAACTGCATTTGATAAATAACAGTAATGGTTATTAATTCTAAAGGCTTCAGATGAAGGATTTTCAAACAAATCTTACTTCTACTTTCATAATAACTTTGCAACATGAATATCATTACCCCCATTTTATAAATGAAACAACTAATGATGAGGAGCGTCGGGTCATTATCTGAAAGCTTAACTAGTCGAGCCAGGAATGAAAGACAGGTTTGCCCAACACCACATCTGATGCATTTTCCTGGATACTGAGCTACTTCACTAATGTCTGCACAGTACTTTTGTGTATATTAATTACCTCACTTGCTCTAGTCAACAGCCCCTTGATGTAAGATTGCCATCCTTGTTTTTAAAAGAAAAAAACCGAAGTTCAAGAAAATAAGTGATAGCAAAGGTCATGCAGAAATATCAATTCTCTTCCAATGATACCACAATGCATATCCCCAAGAATTAGCAGCAGAGCTTCACCATTGACCAAGAGAATAAGATTCAAATTGAACTGAGTTGTGGTAGATCCTTAATCAGACACATTCCATTTAACTTTTTTCCAAGCCTGTTGCCATGGTTGTTAAGACCAGCATGCATTCCTTGAGATTACAACAATCTCACAGCTGACAATGCTAGAAATTCTGTTGTGAGGTGTCATTATAAGAGAACTGAAACCAAAAAAAAAATTTTTTTAATTAATTTGTAGTAGTAGGGTTCAGTGCTTAAGGCAATCATTCTCCTTGGGATGGTATTTAAATATTTTTCTGACCCTCATTGTTATTATTATTATCAAAGAAGTTCATGGTCTTTATTTTAAAAATCAGAACAAAGAAGATGTGGGGAAATACCCAGTTCTATCACCCCAAGTTAACTACAGTTAAGAGTTTGTTTTATAGTTATGTTTTTCTGAAAAACAAATATACTTTTATGTATCTTCACGTATTTTTTACAAAGTTCATAAATTTTGAATCTAACTTTAGGACTCATTTTTTCATTAAACATTGTGATCATGGGCATAACTAGAACTGGATTACTGGCTGCTAATATTCTATAGAGTGCCACTATTTTGTTTTATATATTTTCCACAGTGTAATAGTTTACCTTCTCAAGTCTTCCAATTGGTCTTTATTATAAAGAACATTGCAACTGGGTTTTCATAAATATTTTTTTTCCATTTTTAGGCTACTTCATTAGATGCATACACAAAAGTGGAATTGATGGTTTTTAACAATCCTGTTAGATATTATCAAATTGTTTTTCTAAAATATATGTACACCTGGGTGGTGTTGTACACCTGTAATCCTAGCAATTGGGAGGCTGAGACAGAAAGATCACAATGATTTCAAGGCCAGTCTGAACTACATAGTAAAATCCTGCCTCAAAAAATAATAATAATATGAAGGTACCAATATGCAATATTACAACCATTGTTAAATTCCTATCTTGTTTTGAAAACCTATACTGTTATTGTTTTGTGTTTGTTGTTTGTCTCTTTTGCTTTTTGTTTTTTTGTCTTTTTTTCTTAAGTAAATAAATAAAAATAATAATAAATAAAAATAAATATATGTATATATATATGTCTATGTATGTGTGTAAATATATGCACTATATAAGCCTTTAATATGAGAAATTATATGAACCTATTCATTTAAAGTCATTCCGAATTTAACTTTTTACTAGTTCATTCTCATACTGAGTTCAGAGAAAAAATTGAATATTTTTCAATAGATAATTAAAATGTCCTGAAATCACCACTGCTTTTTTTCTTTTATTTTATTGGTACATTGTAGATATGCGTAGTGATAACATTCATCATAGGGAATTTGTACCTGTACGTGGTGTATCTTGCTTCTAGTTTTTCCCATTCTCCTCGCCTACCATCAGCCCCTTTTCACCTTTTCATTTACAAAAGCCTTGTTTCTTTCTATTTTTTCCTTCTTCTCTTTTTTTTCTTGTCACTTTCTTTACTACTTTATTTGTCCCTTCTCCCACCCCACCCCCCACTCTGTTCCCTTTCTTATTTGAACATTTTCTTTCCATTTCCCAATATTTATTATATTTTGGTCCTTATTTATATTTTCAGTTTCTCACATCAAAGAAACCATGTGATATACAAATGTGTATCCAATTTATTTCACGTAAGAGTATGGTATCAAGGAGCATTCATTTACCTAGAAACATCTCAAGCTTGTCCTTCATTATGGCAAAATAATACTCCATTTTATCTTTTTTAAAAACTACAACTTCTTTATCCATTCATTGATTAATGTGCATTTGGGCTGTTTCCAACATTAGGTATTACAAACTGTGCCACTATAAACATGCGTGTCCAAGTATTGCTGTGGTACAATGCTTCTAATTCTTTTGGAAGGATATCAAGAAGGGGAATAGCTGGGTTCAAATAGCTTGTTTTGGTTTTTTGAGGACTCTCCACATTGATTTCTGTGGTGGCTGCACCAGTCCATACTCCACTGACTGAGAAAAGGTTTCCTTTCCCTCCACAGCCCCGCCAGCATTTGTTAATAATTGACTGTTTAATAATAGCCATTCTTTCTGGAGTGAGATGGAATCTATCTCAGTATCATTTTAATTCGCATCTCTCATGTGACCAGTGATTTTGAACATTTTTTCATATATTTATTTGCCATTTCTAATTCTTCTGAGAAGTATGTGTTCATTTCAGATGCCTAGTTTTGGATTGGGGCTCTGAATTTTTTGAGTTCTTTATACAGTCTAGATATTAGTCCTTTGTCTAAGGAACAACTGGAAAACATTTTTTCCCCACTCTGTGGGTTGTCTCTTCACCCTATTGGAGGTGTTTCTCATTATGAAAAAGCTTTTTAATAAGATAAGATCCCAGTTGTTTACTCTTTTGATAGTTTCTGTGCAATTGGGGTTTTGTTCATAAAGTCCTTGCCTACACAGTAGCTTTGTAGAATAATTTCAAGTCAGGAATTGTGATGTCCCCTACATTGCCTTTGTTGCCCAGAATTGCTTTTGCCATTCTAGGTCTCTTCTGGTTCCAAATGAATTTTAGGATTATTTTCTGTAATCCTGTGAGATACGCTCTTGAAATTTTGATTGAGATTGCATAAAATCTGCATAACAATTTTTAAATTATGGCCACTTTCATTGTATTCGTTCTTCATGCCCAAGAACAAGGGATATCTTTCCATTTTCTGATATCCTTGTCAATCTCTTTTTTTCAGAGTACTATAGCTTTCAATGTAAAGAAAAGTCTTACTTTCTTCATCAGATTGATTCCTAGGTATTTCATCTTTTTGGATGCTATTGTGAAAGTTGTTGTTTCCATAATTTCTCTCTCAATGAGTTTGTTATTTGTATACAGGAAATCTATTGATTTTTTTGAATGTTCACTTTGTATCAAGCTACATGCTTGAATTGGTTTATCAAATCTAGAAGTTTTTTGGTGGAGTTTTGGGGGTCTTTTATGTAGAGTATCATGTCATCTGCAAACAATGCTAGTTTAACGTCTTTCTTTCCTATCGTTAATCCTTTTATTTCTTTCTCTTGTCTAATTGCTCTGGCTGTTTCCACAATTATATTGAATTAGAGTAGTAACAATGGACATCCTTGTGTTGTTCCTGATTTTAGTGTGAAACCTCTACATTTTTGTTCATTTAATATGATGTTGGTTGTTGGTTTGTCACAGATGGCTTTTATCAGACTTAGATAAAATCCATCTATTCCAATTTTCTGTAGTTTTTATCATGAATGGGTGTTGGTCTTTGTCAAGCACTTTCTTCATGTATTGAGATGATTATGTGGTTTTTGTCCTAGACTCTGTTGATATGGTGTGTTGCATTTTTTGACTTCTGTATGTTGAACCATCCTTGCACACCTTGGTTGCATCCTACTTGGTCATGGTATATAATCTTCTTGATGATTTACTGCATTCTGTTCACTAGTATCTTTTTGAGGATTTTTGCATCTATGTTCATTAGGGAGATTGACCTGTAGTTCCCTCTTGTGGTTGGATACTTCTCTGGTTTTGATATCAGAGTAACACTTGCCTCCAGGAGTAAAGTTGAGAGTATTGCTTCACTTTCAATTTCATTAAAGAGTTTGAGAAGTAGTGGCACAAGGTTTTTTTTTCTAAATTTCTTGTAGAATTCAGCAGTGAATCCATCAGAGCCTGGGCTTTTCTTCGTTTGTACACCTTCAATTTCATTGACCAATATTGCTTTGTTTAGAATTTTTGTATCTTCTTGATTCAGCTTTGGTAATTTATGTGTAGCTAGGAATCTTTCCATTTCTTTCTGTGTTTTCTATCTTATTTGAGTACAGGTTCTCAAAGTAGTATTGATGATCTTCTGGATTTCTGTAGGATCTGTTGTGATTTCACCCTTTTCATTCATAATTGCATGAATTTGAGTCTTTTCTTTCATTTTTTTTAATAAGATAGGCTGAGGGCCCATAGATTTTATTTAATCTTTCTAAGAACCAACTCTCTAATTCCTTGATTCTTTTTATTGTTTTCTTAGTCTTCATTGCATTAATTTCTGCTCTGATCTTTATAATTTCCTCCCTTATATGAGTTTTGGGCTCAGCTTGCTCTTCTTTTGCTTGCTTGAGGTTCAACATTAGCTCTTTTCTGATATGAGTATTCACCACTATGAATTTCTCTTACAGGAGTGCTTTCATTATGTCTCAGAAGGTCTGGTATGTTGTATTGGCATTATGATTTAATTGTAGAAACTGTCTAGTTTCTTCTGTGACCCATTGGTTATTCAGGAAAGTATTATTTAATTTCCATGTGTTTATGATATTCTTGACTCTGATCAATCTTATGTTATGCTTCTTTGTATCATCTAGCAGATGATGGACTGATTTTTTGCCATCCCTTGTTATTTTTAGGAAATATTTCTTTTCATGATTGCTAACTGCAATCCTATCTTCTACATCTGATAGTTTGTCCTCACATGGCTCTATTGCATATATGTTCAATAGAATTTTTAATCTCCTGAGTATCTGCTTGAATGTATTTCATGGATTCCATTTCTTTCCTATTTTGGGCATTCATGGTTTCCATTATTTTCCTAAGTGCTTCTCTTTTTTATCTGTATCTGTTTTAGAGTCACTAATCTTTCATTATGATCACCATCTCTGTATTTATCTAGGAAATTACTCCTGATTTGATTTTTTCCTCAAGCCCCATTCATCTGCTTTGTTACTTTTGCTCTTACCACTTCAGACTCCAGCTGAGTGACTTGCAGTTTCTTCCATTTCATTGTCCCTTGGGTTTGCCTTTGGTGAGCTGGAAATCTGGGGTTGCATCTTGTTTAAGTGTTTTCTCTTTTTCTATTATTATTTTTGTTTAATTCCTGGGTTGATGCTTATAAATTGCTTATGGCAAGTAGCTTTATTGCTAATATTTAGAACCCTTAGGAAATGATTACTTTCCAGAGATGTCTTCCAGGTGTGGCTGGCCTTTGCGTTTTGAGTCTGTTGCAAGATCCTACCTCTTCAATTTATTGGGGATGAGATGTTGCTGTCTACTTGGCCCACCCCCTGGTTCTTTAGCACTGGATAACAGTATTGTTTACAACCCTTAAGCAATCTCAGTCTTGGTATAGTAGGAAGAACAACTGATTAGAAAAATTATGTCACTGTGGCTAAAGTAGTAAAATGCGCAATAACAAAAGCATCATAGTCTATAAAAATGACAAACTGTGGTAACAATTAATTTGCCACCTTTAACCATATAAAGCAGATGATTTTTTTATTACATAACACACTGTAAAGTGAACCAGAAAGTTTCATACAATTAGTAAGCCCTCGATATGGTGATTTTACCCTCAGGGAGAAAAATTTAAAAGAGGTTAGAGGGAAAAATAGACAAATTGAAGAAGAGGAAAAGATTAGAAGCAAGGCTGGAGGACAAAGGAAGAGTATGCAGACTTTGGAAAATTGGTAAAGAAAACAGGAGGGAAAGAGAAAATGAAGAAATAAAAGCTAGAACAGAACAGAACGGCAACAACAAAAGAACTAGAAACCATGTTCACAGTCATATAAAACTAAGACCAATCAAGAAAAAACAAAACAAGAAAAGAAAAGAAGAAAAAGAAGAACAGAAGAAAAAAGAAAAGAAAAAAAGAAAATGTCCACCTCAAGGCATGTCTCTGCTGTCACTATTAGTCAATATGGGCAGAAAGAATCCCCATCTGAGTTGATTAATCCCAGCAAGCCAGTTGCAGCTTTATGGCAGGATTGTGGATAATCCCAGCAAGTCTGCACCTTCATTTCCACTAAAGTTCAGTATGGTTTCTGGCTGAGAGGCTAGAACCTGATTTGTTCAGCCTGTAACACTCCATGTGCCTCTTGCTGCCTCAAATAGCTTTCTGGCAGCTTGAGCTCAGCTCCTTGATCTCCTGCCAACTTGAACTCAGCAGCATCACCCTGATAACTAAAGTAAGCTGCTAGATGGGGCTGGCCCACATCTGTTCTGAGTTCTGAACTCAATTATCCCCTCTCCAAGATGGCTACTGGTCAACTGCCCCCTCCTGGGGTCTATCCAAACCTAAATAACTCACCAGACACTGCAATCCACTGTATCCACTGCTCCACTCCACTGGTGTGTTTCTCCGTGGAAGCCTGTAGGGTCACCAGTAGTCACTGCATATCTCAGATTCAAGTCACCCCTCCACACAGTGAGTCTAGGCTCAGGGAGAAAGTACCATCGGCCATCACCTTCTTCACTGAAGTCTCTCTTTGCTCTCACTATAGGCTTCAATTCTCACTTCAGATTCTTCCTGAATCCTGGGGACCCTCTTCCCTCCTTATTCTTTTCCTCATGTTGCAATGTTCCAGAACCTGGACACCAAATCTCATAGAGGCTCTATCTCTGCTGCTCACCACTCTGCCATCTTCCCAGAAGTCCACCACTGCCTTTTAACCATGCCACACACTGCCCTGTTGTCTGATAATTGAGCACTATGGAGAATGTAGTGTAATCACACGCACTCTGAAGCAGCACTTATGTACAATGTCTTGGGATCCTTTGGCTCTGGATGTTCACACAGGTGGTAGTCTGACTTTGTCCCAACTGGTCAACAGCTAATCTTGGATGAAGCAACCATTATTTGCAAAAGGACATTCTGAGTTAGATGCCTTTCCTTTGGAAATTCTTTTTCCTCATAAAACTTTCCAGTGCCAGGATAACTTTGAAGAAATCTACCTTAAAGAGATAAAGCTAGGAATTCACTAAGTCTTTAAAAAAGAGTGTTCATGTAAATATGTATCCAAAAGACAAAAAACAAATGAACAAACAAAAAAATTAATTTTCACTGAAATCCTTGTCTGGGTTGAGGAATAGGAGGAATATTCCTAGAATAAGAGCACTGTCTTGATGAGGAAAGGAAGATGGAGGGGAAAGGAATCAGGGAAGAACGTCAGAGATTAAGAGAGAATCAGAGATCAATTTGGAAACTGAAAGAGGGGAAATGTTTTATGTCTTTAGGTAGATGAATAATTGAAAAAAAATTTAATATATTTTTCTGAATGATAAACTGTTAAAATCCCCAGACTAGTGGTTTGTGGTGAAGGATGAAAGTGACAGAAAATTGTTCTTATTAGTATGTTTTGTGTGTCACCTGAAATAGACAAGTCTCAAAGTGACTCATCAACATTTAAGATGAGTAAGTATTCTTCTAGGAAATCACTTTGAACCAACTGGGTTTTCACCAAGGTTTGAATAGTTTATATCCCGATAGAGTCCTATTGACTTTGACCTTGAATCTTCTATCCCACCCCACCCTAGATTCTGACTTTCACTTGTGGAATCTGGAATCTCTATTTTGCTATCCTGGACACCTGTCCCCAACTATTATCCACACTTTTCCTCTTCCTCTTAGCATAAATTCTGCTATAGTATCTACCCTATACACACTCATCCCACAGAATTGCCATCCCAACCTCATTACCAGTATTTGGCTCCTAGTTTAGCCTGGTATAAGCAGCTATTGCCAGTCTGTACAGCAGAAAGAGTATCTCTGCTTATCCATCTTACCTGGATGGGTTATAATGGCAGTCACAGAAGACTTTGAGATTCAGTTCCTTAACACTGAATTTAGAATTCTTAGTGCAAAAATAGGGGAGTGGGCTGGTAGATGCCACTGTAAAGGAAGGAAGATATTCATACCATAGTTTCTCCAAAAGCAAACTTGTGATTTTCCGAATGCTATTTGTTCACTCATTCATTTTTTTCAGTTAATTTTTCAAGTACTGTGCTGTAGAAATTAGAAAATAGCTCTAGAGTTCCTAAGCCTGATACCTTTTGTAAATTTGGCAATTACCCAAGTGCTCTAAATCTTAATTATCTCCTCTCCAAAATATGGATAGTACCCACATCTTGAAATCTTTT
>RJWT010023473.1:0-16803 GCA_004365215.1 Cuniculus paca | reverse complement strand
TTTCTTCTGTGTCCGTGTCTTTTTGGCTTGTTTTGGAAGGACTAGAGGTGCAAGATTGCATTTTGCTCTTTCGTTTTGTCATTTTCCTGTATTCCACTGTGGGAGGTGAATCTTACATGTACAGTTGAGGTGCCAAGGCTAGGTGCTACTCGCAATGCACACCTTCAGTTCCAGCCAAGACTATCACTCTGGCTGTTTTAATGCTGGGTGGTGTCTGGCTGGGGTCCAAGCAGGATGCCAGGGAAGCTCTGAATTTCCCAGGCCAATGGTGAAGGGGTGCAGACTCCTACCTGTCTGTTGGTAAGGTCCCAAGCTGCACAGCCAGGTGGAATTCGCTGTATGCACCCCCAACCCAAGTGTGGCCCAGAGAAGCAGCTGCCAGGCCGCTCTGGGTGAATGTGTGTGGCCTAGGCAGGACCCCAGAGATGTCCTGAATGGCCTGGGCCAATGGGGGACAGACACAAATCGAAGCCCCCACCAGGCTCCTGGCAAAGTCCCAAGCTGAAAGGGTAGGTGGAATTCGCTGGTCACGCCCCCAACCCAAGCCTCATTGAGATCAGCCGCAGCTGGGCTGCCCCGGGCGCGCGAGCGGGGTGATGGGCGGACCCCTGTGACGCCCTGAATGTCCGTGGCCGGCGGGGGCTGGGCGCAGATTTCTATGGGTCTTGTCGCCCTTTCCCCAGGTGCACAGCTAGGTGGGGTTGGCTGTGCACGCCCCGGGTGGTCCGGAGCAGCCTGGGCCACGCTGCTCCCGGTGAGTGGGTGGGGCGCAGGCAGGCAGGGCCCCAGGGACGCCCCGAATGTCTGTGGCTGATGCCAGATGGACACAAACTCCTACCAGTCTCTTGGCGAAGTCCCAAGCCGCTGGGCAAGGCAGAACTCACTGGTCATGCCCCAACTCAAGCGGCTCAGAGCAGCCGCTGCTGGGCCGCCTCAGGCGAGCGGGCGGGGTGCTGCGAGGACCCCAGAGACTCCCTGAAAGTCCATGGTCGGCGTGGGGCTGGGCACCGATCTCTATGGGTCTGGTCGCCCTTTCCCCAGGTGCACAGCTAGGTGGGGTTGGCTGTGCACCCCCGGAGGGTCCGGAGCAGCCTGGGCCACGCTGCTCCAAATATATATGTTTTAAAGGGTTAATATTTGACAAAGATTGAGACAATTCAAGGGCAAAAGGAAGTCCTTTTAATGAATGTTGTTGAAACACCTAGATATTCACATGCAAAAGAAAAATTTTGAACTTCAATTTCATAATGTATGCAAAAACTTAGCCAACATACACTTCAACATTTGAGTTGAAACCAAAAACTCTTAAAAGAAAATAGTTATAAATTATAAATTTTTATGATCTTCAGCTAGGTAGTGACTTACTAGCTATGACATCAATAGAACAAGCTTCTAAAGAAATAATTGATAATTTGATTGATTCAAAATTAAAATTTTTCAACTTTCAAGGGTAGTATAAACCAGTAGGAAAACAACTCATAGGATGACAAAAATATTTGATAAAAATTTTGTATCTAAAGTATATGAAGAACTCTTACAATCAGGAAATGGCTAAAATAGGCAAATTTTTCTCCAAATAAGCACGCAAATAACCAATAGCACATGAAAACATCGCCATTGGTCATTATTTAAATGTATATTAAAATCCCATTGAGATAATGCTTCATATGCACTAGAGTGTCTAAAATTTAAAAATAACACAAAAACACAAATAATAACAATGAATATTGGCAAGGATATAAAAAATGCAACCCTCTTGCATCACTGGCAGGAAGGTAAAATGGTACAGCCCTCTGCAAAAAGATTGTCAGTCTGTTAGGTGATTAAACATAGAATTACCTAATGAAACAGAAATGCTACTTCTAGGTATATAATCCGGAAAACTGAAAACTTACATGTGCACTGAAACTGGTACACTGATGTTACAGCAGTATTATTCATAATGGCCAAAGAATAGAAAAAAACTAAATGTCTATCAACAAATGAATGGATAAGCAAAATGTGCCATAGCCTTACGCTAGGGTATTTGGCCTTAAAACGAATCAAGTACTGATGTATGCTACAACCCGGTTGGACCTTCAGAATGTTATGGTAAGTTAAAAGGTCATACATAAAAAATACTTATGTGATCATATTTATGTAACATGTCCAGAATAGACACATTCATAAAGACTAAAAATAGTTCTGTGTTGTCATATGCTATAGCTTGGGTCTTGAATGTTGAGTTGAAGCCTTGGTCCCAGGGGTAGCCCTCTTGAGAGGTGGTAGATCCTCTAGGAAGTGAGGCCTACTGAGAGCTTTTAGGTCACTGGGGCATCCCCTTGAAGGGAATAGTGAGAACCTGGTCACCTCCTTGCTTTGTTCTGCTATCTGTCAGTGAAATGAGTGGTTTTGTTTCTCTTCACATTTCTATGATAATCGGCTACCTCACCAGAGGCCCAAAGCAACAGGGCCAACTGATCATGGACTGGAACTTCCAAAACTATGAGATGGAATCAACCTTTCCTCTTCATACTTGCATTGATCTCAGGTAGTCAGGTAATTTGTCAGAGTGATGGAAGGTGGACTGGCCTATCAGGGGTTAAGGGGAGGGGAGACTGGGTTGATTGCTAGACTCTGGCATTTCTCTGGGGGGAGTGATAAAAATGTTCTAGAATTCAGTGGTAGTAATGTTTGTAAAACTTTGTGAATATATTAAACATCATGAATTGTCTACTATATAAGTTCAATTATATGATACATGAATTATCTCTCAATTAGAAAATGGAAAATCTTGTTCAGTTGAACCCTTCCTAACTCCTAAAAGGAGTCTTGAATTTTCAGCTAGACTCTAAAAGAATTTAAAACTACTAAATCCTTGGTTAAAATGGTTCCACTGATGTTGAGTGAGTAAGAGTGATAGAAAACAGATGTGCTAGCCGTGACTTCCTTGAGCAGAAATGTTTTTAACAGGCTAGCAAGGATTTTGCTTTCCCCGAATTGAGTAAAATCTGCTAAAACATGAACTGACCTTTGCTATTAAGCTGTAGCTTTTAACCATCAAAGAGTAGAATGAAGGATTAGGGAGGGAGGGTGGATTAGAAAAACAAACCAGTGAGAAGCCTGGATTCTGCAACAAGAACTCTTAGGTTTAAATCTCAGCAGAACCACCCCTACCTGAGGAAGCTTCTGGGTATTATTTTACCTTTTTGTCCCATGAAGTCTTCATTTCTAAATTGGCAGTGTACACTGGGATTGCTATAAAAATTTAATGGGTTGAAATTTATAAAACATTTACAACTGTGACTCATATACACTAAGCCTAACATAAATGTTTGTTAAATCCATGTGTCATACGAAAAATAACAAAAGGAGGTGATAGTGAGCACAGTCGTATAAAACATACATGCACACTATAAAATGTGTATGTATAAAGTATTTATTAAAATAAAACAGCACAAGTTGCTAATTGTTCATCCGCATAGATTTAGCCTACCTTGACTCAAAGCCCCCACCCTGTTTTGCCTCTCCGCTCTGTCCAGCACCCGCTGGTGACGTCTGGAAATTCCTAAACCTACAGCTCCAAATTTCCATGCCTCCTTCTGTCTGTGCTAGAGGACTACCAGCACCCCATCTCTTCCCCCGCCCCTTGGTGTCCTACAGAAATCATGCACGGGGCTCCCTACCCCTGTGCTATGAGCTGAACTGTCTCCCCAAAATGTATATTGAAGCCCCAATTCCCAACGTTTTGATACAGGGGTAGCAAGTAATTAGGTTTAATGATTTCACGAGTGTGGGGCCATCATAGCAGGATTACTCACCTTATAGAAAGAAATGTCTGAATAGCCTGCCCGCCACTATCCTCCAGTACTTCTAAGTACACACACACCTCCCATGTGAATGCACAAGATGAAGACTGCCTACAAGTTAAAGTAAGAGACCCCAGAATAAAGCCTGTTTTGGAGCTGGGGATATAATTCAGTTGCACAGCGCCTGCCTGGTAAGTGCGAGGTCATGAGTTTGATCCCCAGTATCAAAAATAAAAGAACCTATACGATAAAGCCTATTTTGTTAGCACCTTTATCCTGGGCTTCCCAGCCTTCTGAATGGTGGGAAATGAATTTCTGGAATTTCAGCAACCTAGTATATAGCAGCCCACGTTGACAAATCGACTGTGTGTTGTGGTTTCGACTTAAAATTCTCATGCGTTTGGAAGGTAATTGGATAATGGGGGTTCTATACTCATCAATGACTCCATCCATTGGTGAGTTCAGTAACTGAATGTGCTGTTAGGATGTGGGGTCTGGTTGGAAGGGGGTCACTTGGAGCATGACGTAGAAGTGTACATTCTTAGCCCCAGCTCCTGCCTTCTCACCCCACTTCCTGACTGCCAGAGGGTTAGCAGCTGTATTCCCCCCAGGCCCTTCCACCAGGCCCATTCTGCCTTGGAGCCAGTCAGCTATGAGCTAAACCCTCTAAAGACTGAGAGTCAAAATAAACATTCCCTCCTTTATGTTGTGCATGTTGGATATTTACTTCCAGTGACATGGAAAAAAACTAAGGCACCTTGATTCTGTATAAGACAGTTATGCAGAAAATGGATCTTAGTTCTCAACAGTAGATAAGCAAGGTTATTACATTTCTTTGTTTGTTTTCTTTCTTATTTTCTTTTTAACTCAAATTGGATACAATTCTCCTATGCTGATGAGTTCTCAAAAAACCTTCTGGAGACAACTTTTATCTCCCACCCCTCAGGTCATGACCCGGTTTCAGAGACATGGCAGACTCCCATGAAGGGTCCTGAAGCTTACTAATGGTTTCTACTCTGCATTGTCTTAACTCAAAGTCTGATATCTCTGCTGCAGTGATGACAGAATCATGCCTAGAAACCCTGGTAGACACTGGAAGCATTTCAAGGTCAGTGTCCTTACAGACACCACGCAACCTACTCATTGAGTGACTCCCCCAGGGTTTGATACATGAACTCTAATCTCTGATGCCCTCCATATTGGGAATCAAACTGGAAGAAACTAAGTCGCCTTGGCATCCCACTTATCCGAGACTTGACCACAGCTTTTCATTAAAATTTTGCTAGTCATTCCATCTTAGTTTTGGAAGACTGTCTGTTCCACAGTCTTCTTTCTTTCCCTCAAATGTACATCAAAATGTATGGGAATTTTGGAATGTGATCACAGAATATTCACATTGTCTGTAATTCCTCTGTGATTAACTTCAATCAAGCCTGATTATCCAAATTATATTCACCAACATGCATTTTACCTGCCACATATTTCACATCTCAACACACACTTTTTCACTTGCCTGCTTACACATGGCTACCAAGTAGATAGTGTTCCAAGCTCTGTCTTTTAATTGCCACATACCTGGTTAAGTGTTTTTACACATTTCTCCAAAGAAGTAGGGGATTTTGAAGAGACCACAGAGCAATACTATCTGGTGGAATATTCTGTGGTGATGGACATTTTATGTACAGATATTACTTGATGTATGACTGCAGTCCATTAATTACCCATCGTAAATTGAAAATATTCTAAGTTGAAGTTGCATTTTAATACCTATGACTCACCAAACACTCTAGCTTAGCCACACAGCACACTACATTGCTGGCAGGTTCATTGCCCAGCATCATGAGCAAGGACTACATGACATGTTGCTAGATGAAGAAAAGAACAAAATTAAAAATGACATTATCATTCCTACTAAACACAGATTGCTTTAACACCACACTGGGGAAAAATTGTAGGTCATGGACCATCTGCATTGTGTTATTGAATGCAATAAATACTTAGTCTGTATAGACACTGAACTCATCATATGTGGTTGGAGAAAAATGACAACTGAAACATAAGAAAGGTGAAATTGAGGAGTTGAATTTCTACTTCTTTTTCTCTGCATTTAAATGCATCTATAGTCTAATTTAAATAGCCCCTTGCAGTTAAGAGCTTCTGTATTGGACAGTGCAGAGGGATATTAGTGCGAGGCCACACATTTTCTCCAGCAACTTCTCCCCAGAGGCCTTCTCCTCTTGCAGTGTTTCATGGACATATTCTATTTGAGGATTTCCCAGAAATGAATAGTAGTTTGAAGATATCTTTTCAAAGAAAGATAAAAATTCCTGGGCCATAGCTTTGGGTCCAGAATTTAACATACCCTTGGTGTTTTATGTTAACTTGGTAGCTCAATTATCTCACCACTTTTCTCTTAAGCATCTGTGAAATCTTAATAGAGAGTATGCAATGATTTCTTAGCATTATTGCTTATCTCTATGCATGCAAATGCTGACACTGCACTTGTGAGACAAGAAGTGCTCAGAAGCAGTCGTCTGGGGGATCCCAAATAGCTTTACAATGTTATCCCTTTAGACACTCACCAAATGGAAACTCCAAAGGAAAATTTTCTTCTAAAGAATTCATAAACCCCAGTTTGATAGATAGTATCCTAGTATTGGCTTTAGCATGTCCTGCTTTGTGGCACTGGTGAATATCTCCAATTTCTGGAAATGAGCATCCCCAACCATGGTTCCAAGTTTTTAATAATCAGCCTCGGACTGATAGAGCTTAGTGTCTAATATGTTGGGAATCTTCTCACAACAATTAAGGATCCACTGTGAAGCTTTTCTTCTAGGGTCTTCTGCATTTCCTACATGCATGTGCACACACACACACACACACACACACACACACACACTCCTTAAACAACACCAACCTGGAGTCTGAAATTCCAGGAGGTGTTCTGGTAATTTCGCATCTTTCTCCTGGCTCTTCCATTCTCCTGGTTTGTCTTCTTTCAGGTCTGCCATGCAATTGGGTCTACTTGCAGCATCCAATAGAAGTATTTCTTCAGAGATTCTGATATAAATCTAAAATTAGTTTTTAAATCAATCCCATATAAAGACCACCATGTCCACTGTAGATCAATATTTACATACTCCTTGCAAAATGAATTGGTGTTAGCTTTGGTGGACTTATCTTTGCAGTTAGGGTTTTTTTTACTTAGTTCATAGGCAGTGCTTTAATGCTGTATTACTTTGGCTAGTATTGATGTATTACTTGTAGATTAAATGCATTACTTTGTGAATTACTTGAGCTCTACTTCCAATCAGAAATGTAGGGGATATATATATATATATATATATATATATATTTTTTTTTTTTTTGTATCAGGAATCAAACTCAGAACCTTGTTCTTGCCAGGGAGGTGCTTATGCTGCTGAGCTATATCCTCAGCCCAGAAATCTTAATTGCAATATGAAACTTCATATTGTGGATAACTCCAGTATCTCCCCATAATTTCATAAAATCTGCACTGTTACCATCCCATTGTTGTATCTTCTCATCCCTCTACCCATGATCATGTCAGCCCTTTAAAGATTAAAGACATAAAGTTCTATGCCTTACCAGCTTCTTCAAGAAATATAGTCACAACTTGCCTATATTTAAGCAAGTTATTGGGTAGTTTTGTGGGGAATAGAAGGACAGGGATTTTCTAATATTGGGATCAATTCTTCAGCATCTCACCCCCTCCACTCTGTGCTCATAATCCTTCCACATGTCTATCCTGCCTGGCACTGCCTCATGGAAGCTACTCTGTAGCACCCCTATTCCACACGTTTTCATTAAAAGAAAAAAAAATTACCCAGTCAAGAACCAGTTTGTATGACCAATGGCTGGCTTCACTGAATTAGATTTTTTTAAAGGAATGTTTCTACAAGAACTCGCTGCCTTATGTGTATATTTGAAATAGAATGGTTATTTCTTCAAGTCTCTAGGATAGTCAAGTGTCATAAGACACATCACTTTCATATTCAATCCCAGCTACATTAAAGTAAGCACAATTTCCCTGACGAAAGAGCAGCTTCAAAATGTACCCTGATTATGGTATTATCTCATTCAAACAGAAATAATATCAGCAATTTGTCTGCTAGGGAATGACGTTTAATGACTATATTCAGATCTTCAGAGGGCGTAATAAAACAGAGTGAGACATTTTGAAGTGGTCAAAATCACTGAAGATGTGATGTACCTATCTATATTTTTCAGTGAAAATGTTCCTAGACAGAAAATTGTTTTTGCACATTGAAAACCAGCTGACCTTATTAAAAGCATGTAAAGACCAGACTACTTCTAGTCTCCTACCTTCTTCCTTCTAAAATTTCAGTATGATGTAAAGTTAAATCATTTTGTGAACAAAGAAGTAGGATTTCAGTGTTCTAATAAGGTCACCACTTAAATGTTTAGAGAAACTAATCAGCAATCTTCATCCAACCTTCAGAATTTAGGGGTTGTTGTGGTTTTTGGTTTTTTTTTGTAAGGAGGAAAATAAAACAATTCAAGGACTTTATCACTTAGTTTTTGCTGCATAACTAATCAAACTAATATTTGATTACTTAAAACTGTAATCATTATTTATCTTGAGATTTTGTGGGCTAGTAATTGGGGCTGAGCTCAAATGAGTTGTTCTTCTGGTCTCAGATAAACTAACCCATATGTCCCCAACCAACTGCCAAAGAGCAAGGGCTGGCTGTGCTAGGATGATCTTATCTGGGAGACTTCATTTCTGTTCTACATTTTCAAGAGTTTTCTCTCAGATGGCCTGGGCTTATTTTCATGGCAGCCACACATGCAAGGTTTTCTGAATTCCAGACTTAGAACTGACATAGTCACTCCTGTGACATTCAGTGAAGCAAGTCACCAGCCACATTAGATTCTCAGGATGGGAAATAATTTCCACCATTCAGTGAAAAAAGATGCAAAGTTGAAGAGCAAAGGAACGTAGATGCAGGGAAGGGAGCATGGCCATTTTTGCAAGGAATCCATTACAAAGACACTTCTTAACTTTGAGGTATTCGGTACCTCCACAAGTTAGGAAAAGTTCACCTAGGAAATTCTAAAGGAAAGAGGACAGTCAACATCTGTAATTGTTGCTAACTGATAACCAGTTCAAGGGGTGGTTTGTCTCTAAACTGCTCACTCAGTCATGGACATAGCTCAGTAGCACAATGCCTGCCTGGCAAGAGTGAGGTTGTGGGTTCGAGTTTCTGTACAAAAAAAATAGATAAATAGGTAGATAGATAGATAGATAGATAGATAGACAGATAAACTGCTCACTCAGTTTGGGTCGTGCTCCAACTACATGTGATTTTTTCTGTCTCTTTTGTCTAAGTGCTTTCTGAGCAAAACTATGCTATATAGTAACAACTGATATAGCACAGGCAAATACTTGTGATACTTATTCTGGACGGAAAATTTTTCAGATATTTAATAAGAGGTTTATATTCTCTCCAAAGGACGCTATCCCTAAAGTTTGTCACCAACTTGTCCAAGAAAAAATAACTCATAAAATATTTTCAAAAACAGTCCTGAACTTGAGTTCTGCATTTTAAGAGTCCATATGTTCAGGCTAGAAGCTAAATGCCACTCTCATAGACTCTCTGTAGCATACTTAAGCTGTCAGTGAGTAGCAACAAAGCTCTCCTCTAGACTTTCCCGAGTGTGGCACTAAGAGGCAGGAAGGTGGCCTGGACATTTGTAAACAGATCTTTTGGGCAACACTGTCAAATAGTAATGAAATGTAAGCCACTTGTATAACTTTAAATTTCCTAGTAGTCACATTTAAACAGTCACACAAGTGAAAGCAAATTTAAGAATACATTTCTTTGAATTCAGTATACCTACATAAAGTATGCTCCTCATAAAGTAAGACCTATATAAAGTATGACCTTCATTTTGCCTTTGGCAATCCTTATATGCTCTGTGTCTAACTCAGAGCTTGGCAAATAATATATGAACAATAAACATAGGTTAAATGAAAGAACAATGCACACATCAAGTAACTATCAGAAACTTTTATATGTTATTAGACAATTAAGACTTTTAAATACTATGTTGCCTTTGCCTAGTGAAATACAATTTTCCTGTGCATTTGATTTTAATTTCTTGAAATTAAATGTCTGTTGATTCAAAAATATATTCTTAGTTCTTAACTTATATAAGCAAGCTATGAGTAGATTGTCCCTGAATTCCATTTGGAGCTTATTTGAAGACAGAAATTCGTGAACCATGGAGTAAATTTCCCACTGAGCTAAAATTACCTGTAAGAACCACCCATGGCTGCCTCGGGGTCCTTCATAAGGACACAAATTTATTTTCTGGTAAATGGATTCCATGTTGTTTACACTTCCAGCTCTCACTTGACTCTGACTTCTATGACAGCTATTTTTTCCTGCTATAAAAGCATTTAGTCTCTCAACTCCACTTGATAGACATTTCTTCAAATATTCATAAGGAATGTTCAACTTTCTTTTCCACATCCATAAATATATCAGTAAAAGAAGAATTACATATCAAGCCAAGACAGGTTTAAACTTCAGGCTGAGATTCTCTTTGAAGTTCACCATCTCTAAAATGCACATCAGTTTTTTGTTTTTGTTTTTGTTTTTTTCTAACTGCTTCTTTTGAAAAAAGAAAGGCTGGGTACAATGTGAAGAAAAAGTGAGAATTGTCAGACATTGAAAGAGCCCCAAAACTGTACCCATCAATCAAAATGGCACACTTTAATGGGGATGCATTGCACACTGCCAAGGCTATCAACAAAAGACCAGTTTGCTTTTTATGTTCTCAATCATTTAGTCAACAAACCAACAATTATCACACATTTGCTATTGCATGGTGCTAGACTAGGGACAATGATCAGAACAACAGAAGCATGAGTTGTAATCCCATCTTTTAAGTTAATGTTTAAATTCTATTTGAAAAATAAACACAAGGTCACCTCAGTACCACTACCCCTCCCTGATTCCTTTTTATAAAAGCCCTTTAATGAGGCAGGGTTAAGGCCTGACATGACTTTTCTATGATCCCAACAACACTCTATTATGTTTTGCTTTGATATTTTAACTATTTCTATAACTCATTGTAAAATATAAGTGATATACAGATACATGTATAGATAAATTGATATTTAATTGGCATTCTGTCTCCAATTTGGCTAAGATTGTAAAAAGCTGAGACTACAATAAGACGTTGCGGTATTCTTACACTCTAAAAGGAGGCTTTGAGTTACTGATGCATAATTTGCAAAGAAGTCTGGGGAAAAGAGAAGTTTTTGTAGCCTGAGCTCAAATTCAATTCAAAAATATAAAAATGTTAAGAGTAAAATTTTCAGAAGAGATGGCAGGAGATACTGGTTTGCTATGGCTTTTCCTTCCTTCACTCAGGTAAGACAAGCGTGGGATAGTTTGACCCCTGGCTGAGAGAGAAGCCTCAGGGAATCTTCTAGAGACATTGTTTCCTAGGTGGTACCAAACCTTCATGTGGAAAGTCTCATGGAAAGAACTTGATTGTGTCTCCTCTACAAACTGTCACAACAGTGGTTCCAGGAGATGCAGTCATACTGGGAATGGCCTGACACCCACATTTTCCATAGGGTGAAAGGGCCAGGCATGAAAAATCTGGGGGTGGAATTTCTCTGAAACAAACTCTGATATAAAGGCAATCTCTCTGCAGCAAAAACTTAGCAATTAGATCCTAGAGAGAGTATCATCTGTGCCAGGGGCCTCTGAATGGTCCTTCAAGGTACCTCTGAAGAAAGTGAATTTTTGTATTGGTCAGTCGTAGAGCAGGACAAAGCCAGAGTCCAAGAAGAAATTATAGGAAGCAGAAAGGAGATGCACAAGATGAGAAAATAAAGTAACAGTTGTTCAGGGCTCCTTTCTCTACATCATGCTTGTCTCAGCAGTTGTCTATGACTCCTTCCCCTCAGTTCAACAGGCTGGTGTGTGCAATGCTTCAGCTATACATAAAGTAGGTAAGTGTTTGGATTTCATTACCAAAATAATACAGTTTGGCACCATAAAGTAATTTAGAAAATGTTTTGGCCTATGGGATAAATTGAGAAAGTTTTGGGATTAAAGTAACAGTTTATGCAGAGAGGGTAAAAGTTTCATAGATTCTGAATATGGGAAGAAAGAATAGAGTTATTTTATAATTCTTTCTACATCTTAATTTTTCAACATTACAGTTACATCTATTTAATGAGCTTTTTTTCCCCTTGTCTTCTTTACTGTAATATAAGACCTTTAAGGAGAGGAATCTCATTTTTTCATCATTCATTTCTTTAAGCCTACAAAAAATTTCCAGCACTTTGTGAATACTTATATTTGTTAAATAAATATATAAATGAGTAGCCATCCATAGGACATTAGAAGCTTTTTAAAGTGATTATCCTTAGGGAAAATGTCTTGGCAAAAGCAAGAAGGAAAAAAAAAGTAGAAACAAAAATGCTTTCATATAAAACTCCCGCAATAAAAAATGTTGTGAAATAGTGCTTTCCCAATCTAGTCATCATTTACACTGGCTTCAGTGGAGAAAGCTCTAAAGTCCCATTTCTGTGCCCCTCATCTAAAACCCCAGCTACCTACCAGTACTCAGTTTGTGTAGCTAATTAGTAACTGTGGCAGTTTTCCTTCCTTCTTTACATTTTCTTGTCTGATATTCTACTGCTAATAAAACTGTCAATTTTCTTTTACTTCAATAAAAGGTCACATGTGACAACAACCCCTTTGCCTACTAACAGTTAGAGTCTTTATTAATATTTTAAACGTACACAGTGGTATTTCCAAAAGGTCAGATTTTTTTAAAGATGTGAAATGTCAGTCCTAATTCATTTTCCTCCCTTTCTCTGCTCCCCATTTCCAGTGCTGTGCTGTTTAACCTCAGTACTGTGCTTATTGTAATTGGGGTTCAATCAGGTAAACATGATGCAGGGTATTAGGGGCACAGGCACAGGTCTTACTGTTCATATTTCTCTAATTCAAATGGGGCCTTGAAGGACAGATTTTAGAATAGAAATATTTATTGAACTCGTACTAGCAGGTCTTAGAAATTTACTCTATTTTTCCAATACTATATTAGTAACTTCTTGACATGTAATGAATTACCCCAAAAGTGAGTGGGTTCAACCAGCTAATACTTTGGGAATCACAGGTCTGCTGTGCTTTAGTGGGTCTTTTGGCTCTGGTCTCCTTCATCTCTCACAGGCAACAGGCAAGAGGGTATCAGAGCATGCTGTCACTTCAGAGAGCAACAAATGATGGGTTCACTTCCAGGGCCACACACATGGCTATTGATAGGACTCAGTTCTTCATAAGATGTTGATCTGTAGCCTAGATTTTGACCAGAGACTCTCAAGTCCTTTGTCATTTGGGCTTCTCCTTTGGTCAGCTCACGACACGGCAACTGGCCCATTCTCAGAACATGCAAGTCACAAGGCGGGAGAGCACACTTCTGAGCATGTCTTGTGGGGCAGGGATATGAGGCTTGGGGTCTATACCTGGCCCTGTCTCATCCTTTTGGGTGCTGGTCTCCTGCTCAGTTTCCTGGCTGCCATGAACTTTGCTCTACCACCACTTTCTAACTTGATATTTCTATCTTGAAGCCAGTTGAATATACACTGAATGCCCAGGAACTACGAGCCATTTCTCCTGAAGTGGGTTTTGGATGTTTGGTCACAGCAAAGAAAAGCTAATAGAGAGCTACAAGATTTAATGTTTGCCATGCTGGGTTTCAGTTTTGCACTGGTCCATTTCCTACTTCTAACATCCTTAGTCCTACATTTTGGAGCAGGAATGTTTACTCCATGCCTGTCTCCCATTTTATGTTTAAAGTATGAGACTTGATTTTCACTTTTATTGGGGCTCAGAGGTAAGGGTTTGTTTTGAGTCAAAGAGGAGAAACTGGACTTGGATTTTTGAGCGATACTGAAACTGTTGATATTTGAGGACTCTTGGAGATGGACAGGATGCATTTCTTGTTAGGAGATGACAATGGACCTTTTGGACATAATGTTTTGCTTCAGATATGAAGTATTCCCAAAGACTTAACTGCCTGTGGCTTTGTCTCTAATACAGCAAAGTCTCGAGGTGGCACTTCAGGAAATAATCGAATCATGAAAACTTTTACCTCATCAATGGTTATAGCCAATGATGAGCCCATAAAATGATGGCATTACTGCAGATGGTGAAAATTACAGGAGTTAGGGCCTCCTATAGGGCTGGAGGACATGTGTCCTTAAGGGCATGACCTTGGGACTGTATCTTATCTCCGGCCCTTCTTCTTCCCAATCAGCTCTACTGTGTGTTTCTCACTATGATGTCTGGAATTGCCTCAGACTCAAAAAAAAATGGACCCAGCCAGCCACAGACTAACCACAGCCACTTTTAAATTGTGTTTCTCAGATATCTTTTCATAGTGACGGAAAGCTGACAAAACCTGACTCATTTCAAAAGTATAAGGCTGGCTAATTATTCAAAAATCAATCTATATAGTCCACTATATTAACAGGCTGAAGGAGAAAAATGGCACAATTACATCAATCAATGCAAAAAACACATTTGGCAAAATTCAGTGCTTATTCAGGAGAAAAGTTTCAGACGAGTAGAGAAAAGAGGGAGACTTCTTAAACTGATAAGGTGCAATTACAAAAATTTTATAAAACACTTTAAAATCAATAGTATGTGGCAACTTTTTTTCTAAGATTGAGGCTAAGCAAGGATATACTCTCATGATTTTTATTCGACTTAGTAGTGGAAGTGCTAACCACTGCAAAAATGAATAAATAAATAAGTAAGCAGGTAAGCAAGCAAACCAATAACACACCAATCAGAAATAAAATGATCCCTTATTGCAGGCAATATAATTGTCTATGTGAAAAGTCCCGAGGAATCTACAAAAAAACATTCCTACAACTAATGAGTTCAGCAAGATTGCAAGAATCAAGATAAACACAAGAAACAGCTATATATTTCAATGAATAAATGAATGAAAATGTGGACACAAAAACTAAATATACCACTATTTACAATCACTCAAAAATAGAATATTTAGGTTTAATTCTACTGAAATATGTATAGGACTTGTTTGCTGAAAACTACATATCACTGAACAAAGAAATAAAATACATAAATTAATGCAGAGAAATATCATTTTTTATAGATTAAAAGACACAATATAGTAATTTCAGTTCTCAACAAATAATTTACAGATTTAATGCAATTACCATCAAAACCAAATCACTTTTCTTGAAGTTACAGATGAGACATTTGCTAAAATTTCTTTTGGAAGAAATAATATATACAGAAATAATATATACAGACAATATCCATTCTTTACAACTGCCTGCATGTCTACAATTTATCTCAAATTATCTCAAAATAAAAGGTTTAATTTTTAAACTGGGAAATATTGTCAAACAACCAAAAACTAGTCTGTCAATAGTTCAACTATGAATTACCAAGACTTGTGCCACATTACAAAATTAAAGGAACCCAGAGCCCTCCAGATGGAAAAGGCTGATGAGCAGGGTTTGTGTTTGAATTGCTGTCCATAGAAGTCAAGAATTTAGGAGGGTTAGACATCATTAAAACTATAGGGTAGTTACACAAAGTGATGAATGTTCACCAACTTAATGGTCCCACACAAAGGTTGTAACTGAGATTCAGTATCTACAAAGATTCAGTTGTCATATATATTGTAGATACTTTCTATATTTTCTTCCTTTATGAAATATTAGAAGATTATATTTTAAAGAAGAGTAGAATCATACTTGGCAACCACCAATCAACTTCTCATCACTGTAAGCTAGTCAGAATTGCCAGCTAGTATTATCAAATTATGAGTCACCCTGGAATGAATTTAGAGTGATGTGGGCATTGAGGAGCAGATGACTAAGTAAATACACTTTTGACATTGAATAAAACACTCTCAAGAAAAATGGTTGCTACTTAACATATTTATTCTAAAACAGAAAGGAAAGAAATAAGCTTTATTTTATAACAATTAAGTAATAATTGTTATAATGAAGAGAAGTTAAAGCACCTGAAATTAGTATCTTTCCTAAATTTTCCTGTTCTAGTTCATGCCTGAGTTTCTACCTTTCTCTGGTTACCATCTCAAACCTCTAAGTTCCAATAAAACATTTAAAGAACAGTTTGGTAGAAAAATGTTTTTGCTAACTGCTTTCTGCAGTCATACATAACGGATCTGATTCCTCCTATTCATGCTTGTCTCTTCTTACAGGGATGTTGAATACTCAAATGGCTGCTTCTGGTTGGGTTCCCAAGCAGAACAGAGTTAGATTCTACTGTATGACCAATTTAACCTCTGGGCACATTAAAATGCATTTCAGGACCTACTCCAAAGTAAAAAGATGGAAAAGAAACAATAAGGAAAAAACTTATGAGAGTTCTTGTTTTCACCCATTCCTCAATAATAATTTGAACATGTTTTAAGAAAGTGTTTAATGGGAGGACTTCCGAAAAGATGGTGAAACAGTAAGCAGTAAACAGTATCTCTGAGAGAAACAGTTCAGATGCTGGAATACAACATCATGGAGAGGACAAGAAGGAAGGAAGTGGGCCCCCTGGACCCAGGAAGAATCTAAAATGTGAATTGAAGCCCACAGACAGAGTAAAAAGAAAAACTTAAATGAAGAAGAAGGTGGTAGCTGGTTGCACTTTAGCCTAGAGCCAGACTCACCTGCAAGAAGGGCTGTTGAGCCTGGGGACACAGGGTCATGGTCACAGTGGCAGTGGCAACCCCAGACGTCTCTGTGGAGAGGCATGGCAGTGGAAGAGAGTGGTGGACACAGAGGTCTGTGGTGGCTGGTGATGAGTGCAGGGGACTGGGTCCTTCCACAGGAGAGAACGATTGGCTAGGAGCCATTTTGGAATCAGGTAGGGTAAACTAGGGGCCAGGACTGCTGCCTGCTTCTTCCAGCACCTCCAGGTTGGGGGCAGACCCTCAAAAG
>RJWT010023472.1:0-16805 GCA_004365215.1 Cuniculus paca | reverse complement strand
CCTTTCTTCCCTTCCTTGTCTTCCTTGTTGCCCAGCTGGCATCAAACTCACTATCTTTCTGCCTCAGCCTCCTGGGTAATTTGGGATTATAGGTGTTCACTCCTACACCTAGTGTGGAAAAAACTTTCTTCAGGTATTAATATTCTTTTCCCAAATAGTAGCTTTATTTTCTTAATGCTTGTTCTAGAACAACTAAACTTGTGAGATGGGGGAGATCATCCAACCCAGATTACCGTAACAGGTGTGCTAGCACTTTCCCTCTACAGGGCCTCTCTGAACAGACATGTTTGGAAAGTGCTGGGCAGCATTTGAGGCTGCTAGGCCACCTCCTGTCAGAGCCGCAGCAGCAGAGCAGGCAGGGCAGCCACCAGATGGGGTGGGGTGAGGGGGAGGCCGGACCCAGCTTTGTCAGCCCAGTAGGCTGCCCTGGGTGCTCAGGCTGTGGGAACTGGGCCGAACGTCTCACTGTGCTTGTATGAGCAGACTGCCGAGATGGCATTGCCAGTGTGGGATGTTACTAGGTAGGCTCCTTGTGTGTGACTGCGTCACATCATGGTGCCGCACAGGCAGTTGCGCATCGTGACTCTGTGTGTCCCTAGCAGAAGCTGGCAGGGCAGAGATGTTGGACCACGCCGTCCTGCTGCAGGTGATCAAAGAGCAGCAGGTGCAGCAGAAGCGCCTGCTGGACCAGCAGGAGAAGCTGCTGGCTGTGATCGAGGAGCAGCACAAGGAGATCCACCAGCAGCGGCAGGAGGACGAAGAGGACAAGGCCCGGCAGGGTAGGTGGGCCGTGGGCAGGGAGGGCAGAGCTGGCGGTAGGCCCTGGCCGAGTGAGGTGACAGGAGCTGGGCCCAGTGAGAGTATCCCTAGGTGTCGCCGTGGGCTGGATTTGAGCCTCGGTGGCCTCAGGTCCCACAGTGTGAATGTAGGTTTGGATTCTTAATTCTTAACTGCTTGCAAGTTTGTTCCATTTCATTCCTGTGTTAGCAGCTTGAGTTCATCTCTGTGGCTAAACTGAGTACCAACTTCGTTTGCAGGGGACATGCAGCCAGAGCCTGGGGTGGCTGTCCCCCGAGGTCAGGAGAAGGAGGCTCGAGATGGGCATGCTGGGGAGGTGGAAAACCCCCCTCCACAGCCCGTGGATCTCGTGCTCAGAGCCCCTGGGAACCGGCCTGCTCCACCCCAAGAGCTTGGCCAGCGCTCCGCAGAGGAGCCCAGGCTGGTTGTGGGAAGAGACCCAGGGGGGCATCCTGACACAGAGCCCCAGGCAGCCCAGGCCAGGCCGAACAAAGACCAGAAGGGCGCTGTACCTGAAGCAGCCAGGGCTGGGAAGTACATGGCCGAGGACCCACAGCCAGTGCCCAAGCCGGACCCCACAGGGGCACCTGGGAGCTCAGAGAAACACCTTGCTAAGGAAGTCCCCAGGGAGAACCAGGATGTTTTCGGCAGAGGTTCCCAAGAAAGGAAGCAAACTGGAAAGAAAGCAGCAGCCCCTAGAGCCAGTGCTCAGAATGGGGCTGGCAGGGCTGAGGCAGGGGCAGATGCAGAGGCTGGGGACACCGTCGTGAAATCCAGGCAGTCAGACCTAGGACCTGCTGTGGGGCCATCCGGCAGGCCCGCAGGCATGGCCCCTCAGCCCCAGGCTGGATTGGGTCAGCAGGAGGCCCGGGCCAACTCCGATGGGGGCCAAGGTAGTCACCTGGAAGCACACCAGGAGTCCCCCGGAGGGAACCACGCACCCACTCCGCACGCACAGCCCAGAGCTGGGGAGGAGGCTGCTGTCCAAGAGCCCAGACGGAGGTCAGACCCTGAGCCTGGGCCCAGACTCACAGCCCCCGAGGCTCAGAAGCCAGACAGTGCCAAGCTCAACCGAGACCTGAAGGTGCAAGCTGGCTCAGACCTTCGGAGGAGGCGGCGGGATCTTGCCCCTCACCCAGAGGGTGAGCTGGCCCCAAAGGATGGGGTCATCATCAGCTTTAACCCCCTTCCGGACATCCCAGTCAATGACCTCCGCAGCGCCCTGGACACCCAGCTCCACCAGGCTGCCGGAAACGCGCTGCAGGTAGTCCACAGCCGGCATATCAAGCAGCTGCCTGCGGCTCCCGAGGAGGCCTGAGCACCTGCTCACAGTGGCGGCCCAGTGAGGGCCACTGTCCCGCGAGCAGCTGGCCTCCCCGGCTCACACTCGCGGATCCCCGGGATGTGTGTCTGAGACCCTCACCAAGTGCTGTGACATCTAAAGACCTCCCCGTCTGGACTGTGCCGCCATGCTGTCACCACCTGCTCTGGTGGCCACTTTGTCTCTGTACCTGCTGAGCCCACACGACCCCCAAGCAGCTCTCGGAATGGCATGAGGCCTTGCTTGTGTCCAGGAGAGCCGGGTCACTGCCTGCCATGCGCCTTTGACATCACCAGGGCTGGGCCATCTCGGGGCTCTGTGAGAACCTCCGTCCCCTGGAACAGTCCTGACACTGCAGGTGTCGCAGGAGCTCAAGGGAGTCCAATGGGCACTGTGCCCTCCGCCAGGCCTTGGCATTGGAAAGGTGCAGACGGCGGGTTCTCGGCTGCACAGGCTTCCATCGCCTGCACCTGCTCTGGGATCTGCTCTTTGAAATCAAATTATTGAGATAAAAAAATAAAAACCTTGATACGTGGTGAGTTGAGTTGGTGATGAGTTAATTCCTAGAGGAAAACTCATTCAGGATTCTGGATGGTAGCAGTGAGAGAGACATGGGGCGCAGCACCTCAACCCAGACCTCACAGGACTTGCACACCAGGTGATCTTGGCCCTAGACGGACTCTCCAGGCCTTGGGCTTGGCCTAACCTGTGACTGGGGCCAGCCTCAAGCATCTTGCCAGCTGTTGAAGTTGCAGGAACTTTTTTTTTTCTTTTTGAGATAGGGTCTCACTATGTAGTCCAGGCTGGCCTTGAACTCACAGTGATCCTCCTGCCTCAGCCTCCCAAGTGCTGGGATTATAGGTGTGAGCCACCACACCCAGCATGGCATCACCTCATACTCAAGTGCTGTGTCTGCCCTGTGTCCGCATGGGCTCGAGCCCTGGGCCAGGGCTGCCTCTCGGGCCAGCCTCCCTTTTCCATGCTGGTCAGTACAGCCACTGCAGCCTCACTTCCGAGGCGAGGCAGACGAGCGTGGATGTGCTGTCCCCTCGTAGCCATGGAGAGTGCTCTGGGTTTGATAGGCCCTGACCCGGCAAGGTGCAAGAGCCTGGCTTCTGCCCCAGTCCTGCCACCAGGGCCATGGGAGGACCACGTTTGTGAACACTTCAGGGAGCCCTGGCCCATGTGCTGGCTTGCTCTCCCCGGAGCTGACAACCCTTCCAGGTTTCCTACAATTTCCTTAAACATGTCACGTGGTATACTGCAGAGTGGACAGTGACCAGAAGGAGTAGGAATGTCCACAGGCGGGGTCAAGATTTCTGTGGAGCCGCAGGAGCTAGGCAGGGGCCAGGGCTCTGCTCACAGGAGGGATCACCCAGCTAAGGGCAATGGGTCCCAGGTCTTTTTTTTCTTCACAGTACTGGGGATTGAACCCAGAGCCTTTGTACGAAGCTATGTCCCCAGCCCTTTTTAAAAAATTATTTTGAGACTCTCACTAAAAGTTGCCCAGGCTAGGCTGAAATTTGTGATTCTCTTGCCTCAGCCTCCAGAGTGCTGGAATTATAGGCATGTGCCACCACACCTGGCTGCATCCTTTGTTTTTGACTAAAGGAGCTGTCCACTAAAGGAACTATGCCCGGAGAAGGGTCTCGTTCTGGTTGATGCTGCTGAATCCTGGATCTGGGTTCAGTTTCCTCTTCCTGGATGTCATCCTACCTGCTTCCTGTTCTCCAGGTAACCTGTGACTTTGGAGCAGGCAGCAGGCAGAGACACGAGTGGCCCTGCCCTGTCTGCCCCTCAGCACTCCTCTCCCTCCCCCACCAGCCTCTCCGCGCCTCCTGGCAGCAGCCCCATGGGGAGGGAGGGCAGTCTCCCCTAGAAATCTGGGGCGTCTGGGCGGGGATCTTTTTCCTGAGCTCAGATGCTGCGGCTGGGCTGCGCGCTGTTCAGGTTAGTTGCTGCCGTAGACACAGGGTCAGGTACACCCTAGGGCAGCACCCCCCCATACAGCACCTGCCTCCAAGCAACAGCAGCATGGGGCTCCATGGGGCTCCATCCAGCTGGAGAGCGCCCTGCACACTGGACAATGAGGGGCCCGGGGTGGCGCCTTCAGGAAATTGAGGTCTTAACCAGGAACCAATATGTACAACAGCTGTGGTCAAATGTGGCCCCTCTGAAGATCAGAGGCCTCAGGCCTTTGAGGGGTGTGTAGCCTTGTCCCTTGAGGCCCATGCGGCGCTCTTGCTTTCTGCCAAGCTAGCAGGCAACCCAGGCCCTGTGAATATGGGTTCCTGGCCACTGCACTGCATCGCAGACTTCCAGACCACCGCAGCGGCCCAGGAACTGCAGCACAGACCCTCACACGGCACCGTGGCTGCGGGAGTAGCAGAAGCTGTCTCCGTTGCACGCTGACAGCTGCATCCTCATCAGACCCGCAGGTCTGGGACGGGTGGAGTGTGTGCGGAAGACAGGAGGGCAGGAGCCAAGGCCAAGGGAGCTTTGGGGGGAAATTTGGGTAATGGGGCCAACCAGAAGGGTCCAGGAGGCCAGAGAGCTGAGTCTGGAGCCCAGGCCACGTGGGCTGTGAGACGTGGAGGACCACGACAGGGGGAAGTGTGAGAACGGCAGAAGGCAGCACCTGACCAGTTTGGAGGGGCTTGCACAGGAGAGTCCCAAGGGGCCAGACGAAGTCACCAGGGAGGCTGGGGTGGTGGCACACGCCTGTGATCCCAGCACTCAGGAGGCCGAGGCAGGAGGGTCACCACAAGTTCCAGGCCAGCCTGGGATCCACAGTGAGTTCCAGGCCAGCCTGGGCTCTGCGGTGAGACCATCTCAAAAAAACAAAATAAAAAAAACCAAGTCTTTGGGGAGAAGCTCCAACCAGCAAGGCAGCATGGGCTGTAGAGGGCTTGGGCAGGTTGGGGGTGGGCGCCTGTCCAGTGAGGCTGGACCTGGGTTGCACACTGGGCAGTAAGTGTGCCTGAGACGCATGGGTGGCCACATGCCCCATGTGTCACTCAGCTGTGGTGTCTCCAGGATGGCCAGGCTCCACCCAAGGCCACATGAGCACATTCTGGTCCCATCAGACGGGCCCTGCCCTGGCCAGTGGGCCACAGCATAGCTGGTCCTGGACCTTTGCACAAAGGTGGCCCTATGCCATCCCGGAGGCCACATGCGTGATGAGCTCGTGGTATGTACCGGGCATGTGGCTCAGCTCTGGGGAAGTCAGGCCAGTTCTGGATTTGTATGTCGATGACACAGAAGCACAGACTACAGCCCAAGGGTGCAGTGTACGAGGCCCCGGCCCTGCTTCTGGCACTGGGAATCTGAGCAGGTGCAGGTTGCAGCTTCCACAGCCAGGAGGACTCAGTCGTCCCCACAGCACCCAGCAGGTGGCGCTCAGGTCTGTGAAATCCCACGGCCCCCCTGGGTTGCACTGTACTGTGTGCCCCGTGGATTGTGGCACTGTTGGGTTTGGCCTTAGGTTCTGGGGATGGGGAGGGCAGGACCTGTCCACGGCATACCAGGGCTCTGGGGTGGAAGGGTGGGCTCCAGGGGGTGGCTGTCCCCATGGAGGGGCTGAGAATGGCAGGACCCTCTTCACAGCTCCGGCCCACGGCTGCGAGTCAGAACGGCCCCCTGTAGAGGCTCCCTCTGCTTTGGGGTCTCCCTCGGGGTATTGCTGGGCTTTTATCTTTGGTGTGTCCTGCACACCAACCTTTTGGTCTAATGGTTTCACAAGATTTAGATTACATATATTTGGTGAGAATGTCTTTAAGTGGGGATGGTGTGGCAGAGTTCACAGCCCAGACCCACCAGCATTTTCAAGGCAGAGGGGGATCTAGGATCCAGTGTCCCTGGGAGAGGCCAGACCCCCAGTGTGCAACACGGCCAGGAGCCGATAAACACAAAACTTGTATGAGGTTTTAATAGTCTTTACAGCTGGTTTGGTTACATCTTAATCTAACTCAGGTCATCCTGCACACAGTGCTGGAAAGCAAGTTCCTGTCCTGCCCAAGGTCCATGCTAATAAGGAAAACACACACTGGGACACCGAGAACTTGGCCACACCCACTTCTTCAGCCTGGAGAGCGGTCTGCGTGCGCCATCCCTGCAAGGTCCCTGCACGGCGCAGAGGGTTCAAGGGCCAGAGCTCAGGGTCCTTCTTAGGAGCCTCCCTGCAGGCTCTTCTTGGCCTGAAAAAGAAAGCATTTTGTCTGAATTGTTTATTTCTAAATTATGTGTTATACCATACACCCAACTTGGGGGCTGGTACGTGGCGGGGGACCAGGTTGGCCGGAGCTCAGGAGCCTCTGGGTTGGGCGTCACTGCTGCATGCAGGCCCCCATGTATGCACTGGCCCTGTGCTGCTGCCGAGGGCAGTGGAGCCCCTTCTCCCCAAGACCAGAGATACCGAGGCTTCCTGTCCAGCACACGACGCTCATGAGCGGAAGTCGGAGTCTGAGCACAAACCCTGTACCACCTCCTCAGGCAGCTCTCCATGGGGGCGGGGGTTGTCGCTGAGAGGGACCCTGAGGGTCCCAGCTGAGCTCAGTCTATCAAACGATGGAGACTGGCTCCTGTGAGGGAGGAAGGTTCCACTGGGCACTAGGCACTGGGCAGGGGCTCCTGAAGGTCTTTATTTGATCCAGGTGAAGGAGTGTTAGGGAGGTAGGGGTCACAGACAGTCAGATACCTGATCAATAACTCGTGCCTGGTCACGGATAGGGTGGCAACGAGAAATCCGTGTGTATCCTCTGATCTTACACACAACTTGCCCCTGAGAGCTGCTAGCCATGAACCCTGGAGGGAAGGCCTGTCTGCCTGCCTTTCCCCTCACAGAGGGCTTTCTGGGAAGCTCCTGAAAGTCAGAAAGCCAGTCAAAAGGACAAAAAATGCTACTTGTGATGCAGGACCCACATCTGGATGATAGCCTGGGCCACGACAACCACAAGGAAGGTATGAGTTTTCCCAGCCTTGCAGAAAATAAGCGCAAGACCGAAAGAAACATACATACCACACACCCTGTCATTCTGCTTAAGGCAACCCTGGAGCATCAGGAAACTGCTTCCACCACAGACACCTCTTAAGTCTTGTCCAACCACCCTTGCCCAGTCCAGTTCTCATCAGGCTCTCCCTGGAAACAGGGGTGCTCCAGGGGGGGCCCAGTGATGCTGACACAGTGGGAATCGGCCTCAGGATTGACAGCCCCAACCCTTGGGGTTAAAGCCCCATTGGCGGGTGGCGCCCTCCTGGTCCAGGGCAGGAGGATTCACAATGGCCATCACCCCCAGCTCCAAGAACGCCACTTTCTCCAGGGCCTTTATGCCAGGCTTTCTCCTTCACAGTATGTGGCTGTGTTCGCAAGCATCATGTTCAGACACAGCCCTGACAATACCGTGACTGAGAACCACAAAGGACCTGACGGTGGATGGGTCAGAAGCAGAGCCAACCTGGGATCAACTGCTCCACCATCACCTGCAGGGGCTTCGATGAGAACCTACTACCGTTTCTTTGCAGAATCTATGAATTCCCTTTCCTGCTCTATGAGAGGGTGTGCCTAGCAGATCAGGAGCCACTAGCAAGTGTCGAGGGGACCCATGGGGTAGAAACGAGAGGTGCCGGGAGCTCGCTCGGAGTCCGGGATCGGGGTCCTGCCCGCGGCGACAGCGCCGAAGTTCACGAGCGCTTCCCGATATACATCACCGCTGGGCCTTCCTGAGGTTAGCGGGATCCGCGATTTACAAACGCAGAGGCCAAGCTGTCCGCCGCGTCGGCGTGGGCCTCACACTGAGCCAGCGGGAAAAGCGAGGCAGGCCGGGGACGACCCTGCTGAAGGGCAGGGGACGGGGCGGCGCCCACCTACCGCAGCGACAAAGCAGCTCCGCAGGGCCTCGAACTCCCGCGCACAAACGTCCTTGCTCAGGCGGCTGCCCGGGGCGGTGCAGGCCTGCACGCACTTGCCGTATGCCAAGGCCTGCGAAAGGACGGGCGCGGTCACGGGAGCCTCAGGGCAGCCACCGCACCCACCCGCTGAGCCCCGGCCATATCTGGCCCCGACCGGCCCTTCCTTGCTTGCAGGCACAGCCCAGCTCGCAGGTCCTTACCTCAGCCTCGCAGGCCGCCAGGTGCTCCGGGAAAGCGCGGAAACGGCTCCGCACGCGTTGCCACACCGCTCCGTTCGCTGACATAAGTTCTTCCTGGCACTAGTGGAGGCCGCCATCTTAGGCCCGTCCTCTTCCGGCGTCCATTGTTTGACCATCCTGCGCTTCCGCCCATAATCCTTCCTACTCTTCATGGTTGGCCAGCATGTCCTGCCTTTAGCGCTACAATTGGTTTTTAGACTTGTCTGTCTCTACTTTCGGACTTCGGATTGATTCAGACTCAAATTGTTCACGAAGCCGCCTTTAAGGCCCGCCTCCCATTAGCGATTGGCTGTTGGAGCCAGAACTGCACGGAGATTGGAGGGTCACGGCCTGGCGGAAGCGGGGCAGGCCGGGAGGTCTTCAGGACCATGGCAGCCCCGCCGGCGCTGCGGGATCGCCTGAGCTTCCTGCACTGGGTGAGTGAGGGCACCTTGGCTCGCTGACGTCCGGGCGTCCGGGCACCTCACTGGAGTGGCAGGGACGGTTTAGCAACGTGAGAGAAAGGCGAGCCCGCTCCGACCGGGAAAACTCGAGACAGGGCATGTTGTGGCAAGGTCCTGGGCCCGGGGACACCGTGTGGGAGACGAAGCCACCTCGGGACAGAGGCAGCGGCAGGCCCGATGTAGATCTCCAAGAGAAGGGCCGGGGCGTGTTGCCAGCTGCTGACCAGAACAAGACATAAAGTTCTTTGACAGCCCTCAGCCTTCTCAGGCCGAAGTCTCCGGGCTTTTGCAGTCCCAGGGAACTGCTATAGCAGGTCAGAACTCCTAAGCAGGGCTCGGGCGGAGTCCTTCTGCCCTCCCTCCAGGCCCCCTTCCTGGTGTGGTGGGCAAATAGGCGGTGTGTCTGAGTGGTATGTGCCCACAGCCTCGGAATACCCACGCGGGTTACGTTTTACCTGTATTCATCACTGTAGGTGCTTGGCATTTACACTGTGTTCTCTGCTCACGACCTGACAGGGTCCCCATATTTGTCACTTTAAATATCCTTGATCCCCCCCCCCCACTGTTCAGATATTGAAAAATATGAGAACAGGCATTTCCAGTTTTCAGCCCCATAAATGGTATCTTTTCCTGACAAGCAGGTAACATAAGCAAACAGTCTGGGCGGATGTGTGAACATAAACCCACAGCTTAATTGTTCTTAAGGAGCTGCAGAGTTAATTGAGCTGAGTTCTGATTCTGCCCAGCTGTGTTCAGGAGAGCTGGTGTCACAGCCTTGAACATTTTGCTTCTTCTAGTCAATAAGTAGGTGTATTAAAGGTATCTTCAAATTGCCTTACCGAAAACTGCAGAAGTCTGGGGCTGTCCCTCATCTTGTCCGGGTAGAAGACCATCACTGATTTTCCTCTCCCCTGAGGCCATTTATCACTGACTATTGAGAGGAGACCCTCCTGCAGGCCTCCTATGGCCAATAGGATGATTCTGGTCCCTTTCAGGTCCTACAGAGAGAGCAAATCCTGTTTCTATAACCTTTGGTGGCTGCAGTCTCACCCTCTGTAAAAAGGTGACTTGTTGTGGCTCTTATTCCCTTTCAGCTCCCAATTCTCCTGAAGGGAACCTCAGATGATGATGTCCCATGTCCAGGGTACCTGTTTGAAGAGATTGCTAGTATCCTTCCTTGACATCTCCAGTGTGGGCAGAGTGAATGGCAGGGGTCCTGGTGTAGCACCCAGGATCACAGGAGGTTCTGCCTTGCTGTGGGCAGCCATGACTCCTTTATCATAGTAACATGGTACGGGTGGGGTCTGGAAGGTGAGATACCATGCATTAGGCCCCTTGGATGCAGCCCAACTGCCCTGTGGCCTGTGGGGCAGTGGGCACATTGGGACTTCTCATGCTTTGAGGAAAGTGAACCTGGGGCTGGAGAGACCCTAGAAACTCCAGTGCTCCTGAAACCAGGCCTGTGTAGGTATCTGCAGGGAGCGTGGCCTAAAGGAGGTGGATAACACAGGAGGGTGGGTTCTCTCCGCAGCCAGCATACCCTAGTGCAGCCTGCATCAGCTTTCCTAACCCGAGTGCATCCCAGAAATCTCCCATGAGTCAGTGGGCAGCAGCCAGTGCCTGCTGGAATACCTCCTGAACCGCCTGGACAGCAGCTCTGGCCATGTGAAGCTCAAGGTGAGTCCTGGCTGCTGGCCACGCCCCAGCTCCTGCCTGTAGGTGTCAAGGGTAGAGGGGAGGGGCACACAGCCCTGGGCAGTAGGTGGCTGGGCCCTGCCTTGAACATCCTATATAGGGTCCTACCAGCCCCACATACCTGCTGACTCCCCAGGTGCTGAAGATTTTGCTCTACCTGTGCAGCCATGGCTCCTCGTCCTTCCTGCTCATCCTCAGACGCAACTGTACTCTCATCCAGAAAGCCACAGGTATGAGCAGCCCCACAGGGAGAACCAAGAGCCTTGGATAGTGGGGAGGAGGATATTGATTGGTCTGGACCTGCAAAGAGGGGTAAAGAGAAATTTGTCTATGCTGGAGGCCCCCACCGAGGGATTCTCTGGGAAGGCGCTCTCAGCTCTGAAAGGATGAGGTGGAGTAGATGTGCATAGGAGTGCTGTGATGCCCTCCTGCACACACAAAGGCCCTGAGGCAGAGAAAGATGGGGTTCACTGCGATTTTCTAGGAGTGAAGCCTTTAGCACAGGCTAAGGCTGAGATAAGCAGGCTGGACCAAGTAGGGACTTTCAGGCCATGATAGAGACCTTGTGAACCCTGGTCGGTTCACTGCGTGTGGGAAAGGAGAATGGGCCAGTGGGAGCAGTTAGGTGCACAGTGCCCTAACTCAGGCAGGATATGGGGTGGGCAAGGGGGGTGCCCAGGGTCTGTTCCAGTGTGACCTGCGCAGTGTGGTCTGTAAGGAAGGGGACCCCAGCCAACTGTGTGGGGGGGTGGCTGATATCCAGGAGGAGTGGGCCTTAGCTGGTCCCTCAGGGGTAGTCAGCCCACCCTGCTCCTTTCTGCCTTCTCTGCCCTCAGTTTTTGCAGGACCCCCAGATCCTCTGCACGGGAACAGTTTGTACCAGAAGGTGCGAGCGGCTGCCCAGGTGAGCCCTGGTCACTCCCAGGGTCCGCAGACTTGCCAAGATGTCGGCATTGCTGCTGGCCCACAGCTCCTGGTCGGGAGGCTCCAGGGAACATTTGGGATGGAGTCAAGTGACAGGACAGGGATCAAGAAAGCAGCCAGTGGCTCACTGAGCCCCACCTCCTCCCTCAGGACCTGGGCAGTACCTTGTTCTCTGACGCTGTGCCACTGCCTCCCTCTCAGCCTGCCAGGGCCCTGCCCCCCGCAGGTAGGAAGCCCTGTGACTGCTCCCAGGCCTCTCCTTGCTCCCTGCCCTCCAGTCCTGAGCATGGCACACCTATGGGCGGGGTCTGTGTGGGCAGGGACAGGTGGCGGGGGGGACCAGGGTGGGTGGCCCCTGCTGAAGCCCAGGTCTTCCTAGGCATGGGCTCCCAGTCCAGGCCTCTCAGCGGTCTCCAGGGTTTCGGTTACAGCAAGGAGTGGGACCATGCAGGTAAGGGGGCACTGTGTACCCCGCATGTGGGGGTGGGAGGAAACCAAGGCAGTCAGCAGGCCTCGCTGTCCACACTGATGTGCTCTCCACGGCCACCTCCTCTCTTCCAAGAGGAGAGCAGCACAGGTGTGGCCAGGGCGGCTTGGTGGAAGTCAGGGTTGGCTAGCAGTGGGGCTCAGTCCTATTCTGGGGGGCCAAAGAGAGGGATCCCAGCCATGGCACAGGAATTCAGGCTGGTCCCGTGTGCGGGCTATAATTGGAGGGGGAGGCACATTTTTGTGCCTGTGTCCTTAGGACAAATGGGACCTTCTTGCTGGGGGTACGCAAAATGGCCTATGACAGGGACAGAGGTACTTCAGGCGTCCCCTGGACAGGACCTCAGGCCGTGCCCGGCTGTGTGCTGTTAGACTGTCACAGATTGTCCTGCTCATGGCCTTGTGGGTGTGGCTCACACTTTAATCTGGAGGGTACCTTCTGTAGGAACTCATACTGGCAAGGGCAGCCCCTACCCAGCACTGGAGCAAGCGCCCCTTAAGTGGACAGCCCCTTGGGACACCCCCTGCCAGAGGCCTCTGCTCCGTATGTGCAGCATATGTCCCTGCCTCGCCAGCCCTGGCACTGCCATCCTGGGAAATGTGGGGCAGGCAGGAGCGGTTCCAGAGCCCTGGCACCATGACCCTTCTCCCGGGCGCAGGCTCTGCGGGTGAAGCCCTCCTCTCCACCATTCAGAGGGCCGCTGAGGTGGTGGTGAACGCCATGCACCCCAAGCCTGAGAATTCCCGCACCCAGAGGCCTGTGCCACAAGGTGACACCTACCAGCCTGCCATGACACCTTCAGGCAGCCACAGCCACCCCGCTTCTGGGAACCTGTTTCCTGGGGTCATCCCGGGTGCTCGAGGTATTGAAGGGAGGGCTCTGGGTCACCCCCTCTCGTCATCTGCTGGAACCTTGGGCTTTAGGGGCTTGTAGGCAAATGATCACGGGGCAGGAGACATCCTCAGCTTGGGCAGGTATGGGTGAGGGTGGAACAGGGAGCGGGCTGCCTGTTGGCCGGGGCGTATCTGCCTGGAGTTTTCCGGAGCTGCTACCCAAGCAGTTGCCTCATCCTCAGTTTTGGTCACAGAGGGCCTGGGGAGAGGGATGTGAGGGTGACCAGAAGTCCCTGAGGGTCCCAGCTGCCATCCCTGTCTCTTCCAGCTGTGAGACACCAGCCAGGGCAGGCTGGAGGGGGCTGGGACGAGCTGGACAGCAGCCCCAGCTCCCAGAGCTCCTCCCGGAACAGTGACCGGAGCCAGGCCTCAGACTCGGGCAGTCGGTCGGGCAGTGATAGCCATTCAGGCGCCAGCCGAGAGCCAGGTGACCTGGCAGAAAGGTGAGTGGAGCAGCCAGTAGCCTGCCCCTGAGGAGGGGCCTTCCAGCTGGGCTTCCGCCCTCCAGGCTCACCTCAGTGCAGGGAGGGAGGAGGCCGGCCCCAGCCCTCCACCAAGGACAGAGCTACCCTGACCCGGCCGTGCCCTTGCCAGGGCCGAAGCCATGGCCCTGAGTGACTGCCAGCAGGAGCTGAGCCTGGTGAGGACCGTGACGCAGGGACCCCGTGCCTTTCTGAGCCGTGAGGAGGTCCAGCACTTCATAAAAGAGTGAGTGACTCCCCCAGTTCTACCCGCTGTGGGGAGAGAGGGGACACAACGACACCCCTACCTGCATGTCCTTTCCGTTGGCAGGTGCGGGCTGCTCAACTGTGAGGCGGTGCTGGAGCTGCTCCTGTCCCAGCTGGGCACAGCCAGTGAGCTCGAGTGCATGGTGAGGGCAGGGGCCCTGGGGCACACCGTGGGCGTCGTGAGGCCGGGTGTGTGGGGAGGGAGGAGCCAACCAGGCACCTCCTGTACTAGGTCTGGGGGAGCAGAGGGGTCAGCAGAGTGGGCCCTGGCAGGCTTCACTGCCCCACAGGTGCAGAGTGGTGCCCAGGGCTGACTCCTGTCCCTGCTATACCCACAGAGGACCCTGTGCGCCATCGCCTCCCTCGGATCCGCTGACCTCCTTCCCCAGGAGCACATCCTCCTCCTTTCCCGGCAGCGGCTACAGGAGCTCAGCGCGAGCAGCCCCGGGCCTGTGACCAGTAAGGCCACCAAGGTGGGCAGCAGTTGGAGCCGCAGGTGGACCAGGCCCTAGGGAGCTGTGGGGCTGCCTCGGCGGTCCTCACCTGCCCTCACCTCCCCAGCCCTGCCCAGCAGGTGGTGCCAGCAGAGCGAAGGTCCAGAGTCGGGCCTGCCTGCCCTGGGCTTGTCCAGCTCCTGGAACCCCTAAGCCCACTCCACCCACTGCTGCCTGCTCCCCCACCAGTGGCTCCCTCACTCTTGCCTGGGCTCACAGCCTCCGCCATGAAGCCCAAGGCTACCCTTCTCACCGTGACCAGCTCTGTGTGAACAGAAATCTCTCCCTTTGCCTGTTTCCACTTCCTCAGACGCTCTGAGTGCCTGCTAGAGTCCCCAGGTTCTTCCCATTTTCTCTGTGGCTGCTGAAAACTAGCTCCCTCACTCCCGGTCACCCTGCTTCGTGTGGTGTCTCCCCTACCTTGCCCTCAGCCCCGGCCTGGTGAGCCCACGGTGCTGGGGCCATGGGGAGCCTCATGGTTGCGGTGGGGCCTGGAAGCTGACAACGATGGGGGACGCTCATCTGTGTAGAAACGTCATGGGCCCTGCATCTGACTGTTTTGACATTACGAGGCTAGCAGCAGGTGACCACGGCCTCCCCAAGCTGGCCCTGCCTCTGGGCAGTGGACTGAGGAGGGACCTCGAGAGGCTCAGGGCTCAGGCCATGACCCCAAGAGCTGCACAGAAGCCCTCACCATTTCCTCTTTTTTTCCAGATCCTGAGGCACTTTGAAGCCGCCTGTGGACAGCGGCCCCCAGTCCCAGGGCCCTGTGCTGAGCCCAGCCCCGCAGCCACCCTCGAGGGCCCGTCTGACCTGCTGACTGGCCCTGTGCCTCCCTCTAGGACCCAAGTCTTCCTCCAGCCTCTGAGCTCCACCCCCATCTTGCTGGGCAGCCCTGCACCCACCCCAGTTCCGGACACCAGCCCCATCCCAACCCCTGGATGCACCAGCAAGGCTGACACCTCACCAGCAGCATCCAGAGAACAGAGGGCACAGCTCAGGCAGGGCTTGGGGGACACGGACACCCCAAAGGATGGCCCTAGCCACTGCCCGTGGACCCGCAACTCCTTGTTTGCTGGCATGGAGCTGGTGGCCTGCCCCCGCCTGGTGGGGGTTCAGGCTACAGCAGAGGAGTCCAACCCTGCCCCCCAGAGCCCCCAAACATGGGCCCAGAGGGCAGCAGCCACAGAGCCCCCAGGCCCAGAGTTGTCAGCCTTTGCCTTCTTAAACAAGTGACCATATGGGCTGGTTGTATGCAGGGGTCTCCTTGTCCTCTGCTGGTGGCTCTCAGGACCCCTTGGCCTACTGCTGGCAGCCACCTACCCCACCCCCTCCACTTACCCTTTAGCCACTGAGGCCTGGCTGCAGTAGCCTGAGCCAGGTGGTGCCAAGCGGGCCTCCCAGCAGTTGGCACGGTCACTGACAGGCCCGAGTGTCCCTCAGGATGCTGGAGCCCAGCCAGGACAGGATGCGAAGGTTGTGAAGAAGGGGCTAATCTGTGTCCTCAGAGTCCTCTTGTGTGCACTGCGCCTTGAGAGACAGCTTCGCAACCGTGCAAGCACGATGGGGCTTCCTCTTCGCGCAAGGGGCAGGACCCACACAGGCCACTCTTGGGGGTTGTCTGTGGCTGGCGCCAGCCTGCCCACTACAGAGGTTTCCAGCTTTCACTAGCACATCCACAGGGCCAGCGTTCCTGAGGGCCCAGCCCTCAGCTTGCACTGCTTGGTCTTCAGCTCACCCGCCCCAGAGCCGCCTGGTCCGTGTCCGTCCGTGAACCCTGCCCCCCATCTGCTTTGCCAGAGGCTGGCTATGGGGACTTGAGTTCTGACGGACAGGTGGCAGGGCTCAGAACTGCTGCTAGGGGACCCAGGGCAGCTCCCACCTATCTTGGCCTTGGGCACGGGGTGCTGGTAAGGGTTTGGAGGCGTCTTGATCCCAGCCCCTTCCTTCCCCAGGAGGTTGTGGCATCTGGAGCTGCCACTGTGGGGCAGGTGGCGGAGGTGTTTTGGTGCCTGGGTCTGGGGCTGGTGCTTGGCTGCCTGGTGTTCTACAGCCTTCTGGAGCTCTTCCCTGCAGCATCTGGCAGTATGCCTGTGGGGTTGGGGTGTGAAACACTGGCCCTCAGAAGACCCCACAGGAGCTTGGGGATGTAAGCTCTGAATAAACACTACTGTTTACATGAAGCTGCAACACTGCTTGTTTTTTCTCCTTCGTACAGGTGCATTTTAACGAAAGTACCATTATATAAAGGGGAATAAAGAATGTCTTAAAGTAGTGACAGGCGTTATTCCTCAAATGTTTGGTAGAACACCCCAGTGGTTCACCATTAACCTCTAGGGCAGAGAAAACCTCGAACCTTGGTGGTGGTAGCTACTCAGCTGGTGTCCTGGATGTGGCACAGTGGGCTGCCCTGTGTAAACGACCTCAGTGCTTCCCAAAGCATACATCTGAGGTTTAAGGTGACCCCCATCAAGGCTTACCTGGAGTTTTTTTTTTTTTTCTTACGGCTTGAGATAGGTTGTTAGGCAAGTGTTCCAGCCCCCTCAGCGGAATTTGTTTTTGAGGCGGGGTTTTGCTGTGTAGCCCAGGCTGGCCTTAAAGTTACAGCGATCCTCCTGCCTCAGCCTCCTGAGTGGTAGAATTACAGGTGTGTACCACCATGCCTGGCTGGATTTTTTGTGTAGTGAGGAGCTGATACTAAAAGTCTTAGGAAAAGTTAAAGGATTCAGAATAGACAGGTAATTTTGAAAAAGAACAAATACCAGATTTCAAGATTTCCTGTACCAGTCAAGACTAGTGTTGGTGAAAAGTTAAGACTCATACTATAGGGCTAGGGATATAGCTCAGTGGCACAGTGCCTGTCTGGCAAGCTCAAG
>RJWT010023471.1:0-16800 GCA_004365215.1 Cuniculus paca | reverse complement strand
AAATAAATAAATAAATTCCATAATAGCAGCTGAAAATGCAATCTCTTGTCATAATTTGCTTCACCCAGACTCAATTCTGAAAATAATACTCTAAATCTATCTAGCACTGCCAACTCTGTTTAGAATAATCCTAGAACCTGTTCTGGTCAGATTTCAACATATGACATCTAGAGACTTTCCTATGTATCTATCTATGTATGTGGATATGAGTATGTGTACTATATATACCTATGTAATATATAGGTAATCATGATATGATATTTCCAGAAATTACTCTTCATCTCAAATCCCTGAGAGTGAGAACTCACAGCATTTTCAGAGTACTTCTTTTGTATGAAACTGGGTGAGGGCCTATGAATTTGGATCTCAGTAGAACACATTTAACAGCTAAAAGAAATTATGAGCTCTCTGATCCTTTTTCTCCTGGATAATAATGCCTACCTGAGAAAATTGGCATGAGAAATAAGTCTTCTTTTTACAGTGAAAATACAGAATATAGGGACATAGTAGATTATAGAACATCCATAAATATTGTCATACCTATTTTCATCTCGCAAACTAGACAATATTCTTTCTTTCTGGATATTTATCATGCCCCATTATTTATTCTTTTTTACTTTCTTCCTATTTTTATGCCCCAAACCCTTTCCCTAACAGTCAAACAGTACAACTGTCTTGGTTACTTTTCTCTAGTTGTTGAAACAAAATACCTGATGCCCAAAGTGAAGGAAGGAGACGTTTATTTCTTACAGTTCTGGGGGGTTCAGTCCATACTTAGCTTGTTCTAAGGCAAGGTGGTATGGCTGAGGGACAGCTGTTTATGGCAGCTGTAAGCAGCAAGAGTGAATCACGCAAAAGAGGGAAAACCACACCTCCTTCTCAACCTTACATTGCATGTTGGTTCCACCTCCGAGCAGGTGCAGAACTCACACCGCCAATCCCAGCACTAGACAACAAATCAATCACAAACGCTATATTCAGCTGCTTCCATGACTACATGAGGCTTGGGAGTGGGGGCACCTAGATACAAACCATAACAACTAAAAATGTTTTAGCTTACTTTTATTTCTGATAGCTTGTTTAATGTATAAAGTATTTAGTACTCTATAAAGATTAATGACTTGAACAAGTTATACTTCCTTAACAATGTGTAGTTTTGAATTTTTCAGTCACATTAATTTTTTTGAGTCTTGCAGTTTTACCAGTTTCATTTTCCACAGAAATGTTTAAATTTCACATTTCTAGAAAGGGAGGCAGGTCCAGAAGCATCAGCAATCCTGGTATTGTTGAGCTTGTAACAGAAGAACCAGAAGTTACAGTCTGTTCTACATTTGTACTCCTCTAGTCTTGAGTAACTCCACAACTTTCTTGATCTCTCCTATATTTCTTGTTAATTTATTGAAGAGACTTTGTTTATTTATTGAAAAGACTTTTATGTGCCAATCACAAGGCTAAAAGATTGCATGTCTCACAGAGAGAAAGCCAACAGCTCAATTCCATTTTAGTTATTCAGGGATATAATGAAATAATTAATAGATGCTTTAAATGACTTTTAGGTGATGCCTAACTTAATTTTGTGGGGATCAGATGAAATTTTCCTAAAGAAGTGAGGTTTAATTTGAGAGCTATAGGAGAATGAAAAGGCAGTTGGGTGACCAGGGATGTTTTTTTCTTCCAGTTATCTTCTCCCATGTACCAATTATTCTGGTCTTGGATGAGTGACTTTCTTACCTAATATTCTAGAATCATTCCAATTGACCTCACTGTCCATACAGTAGGCCTGAAAGATACCCAGGCTTTATTTCACGCTCTTCTCAACACTAGTGACATTCACCTGCTTTCCTTCTCATAATACTGGGACACAATAAAAACAAATTTCCTGCTTCCATCAAAAACATGCTAGTATTTAACTGAGCTCCCTTAATGTTTAACTGTGTCATTTACTACATTCTAATTTCCTTTGCTACCAAAAAGTTAAGTTACTTGATTTTTTTTTTACACCACTTTTACTTCTTTATCTTACAGTTCCCTACCACCACCACTCTGGTCAGCTCTTAACTGTTGAATGCTGTTAATCTTCAAATATCTTCTCCTCACTTTTTCTTGCCCCCATCATCTTCATTGAATGGATTCAATAAGATCCATACACTGATGATTTCCAAATACCTACCTCAAGTTGATATTTATCCCTTAAATTGTAGACCTGAGTTAACTGCTTAACTATTTCATTTCAACCCAGTCTTAGTGTCTAAGAGAATTGGTTTATATGAGGTCATGATCTTCTGCTCTTCCCAATTTGTTTTGCATATTTAACCTGCATATCATATCATTATTAAATTCATGTTTCAATAAAAAAGCTAAATAATAATTCTTGGTTTTCTTTGCTTCCACTGCCAATATAAAGATTCAAATATTTCTAGATCCCTACTTAATATATCTAAGTTAACTACTCAACAATCTCATTACTACATGGATACTCTGGATTAGTACTATGTCTTTTCATTATCACATCACTCCATTTGCAGTTGAGTGACTTTTGTTCTCATTTGTTCTTTACTTGTTTTGTAAGATACTTATAATTTGCAAATTATCAGTCTCAGACTTGGGGATTGACTAGCTTTGTGTAATGCAATGAGAACTGTGGCTTCCGTTTAGAAACTACCAATCAAATGACTCAGCAACCCCTTACATTTTTATTGTAAGGTAAAACATACACAGAAAACACAGGATAAATATATGTAAGATAAAAACTGTAGCAACTACAATCAGATCAAGGAATAGAACTGACACAGGCATGCCAGGCCATGAGAAGGTGGGTACCTATAACCAAGGAAGAGACATATTTGTAAATGGAATTAATTTCTACAAGACTGCAAGAAAATAAATTTTATTGTTTAGGACACTCAGACTGGGGCATCTTACTATAGCAACTTGAAATGATTGATACACATGGGCATGTAACTTTTGCAGATAATATTAGCATACATGGAAGTTGAGAGGCCCAGCATAATTTAATTTTTCTGGATTACTACTTTTAGAGTAAAATCTTGGAGTGGCTATTCTTCCTGGTACATGAAGAGTCTGTTAAAACTCAATGCATCAAATCTGAGTGATGATGAGATGGAGTTGGGGCAAAGAGGAAAAGACACAAATAGGAAGTTGACGATACAGCGTGTGAACTTTCAGTTCCAGTCATGTCAAAAGTAAAGTTTGTCCACTGAATTTCTTAGTTAATAAGGCAATAAATTCACTTTTCTTATCTTTTTTCCCCTTGCCTTTCCTTCCTTTCCTTTTTATTTAAATACAATGATTCATATAACCAGATCTTCCTCATAAAGTCTATACGATCAGGGAGAAATTTCAGATAATCTGCCTGCAAGAGCAGTGCAGAAGGCAGTTTTTATGAGGCAAGAACAGAGAGTGAGTGAGCTTCATAATTCATTCATACACGATGTTTTGAAATTGTAAAAGCAAGTTGCGATCTTGGTGACAAAATGAAAGCAATGCAAAAAGTCTATTAGCATCAGTCTTTGTATCTATAAAATAACATATTAGGTAGTTCTCCAAATACATGTCAGAATTATTTATTTAAATTACTCTAAACTCAATTTTGGGCACTCTTATTAAAGAGGAAGCTTCAATGTCAGCACTTTCTTATAGTGTTAATAACCCTCCATACCCTGTTACACTCAACCTTCATTAAGTCTACTAAATAATTGCTTTCTTTGCATATTTATACCATGTCCACCTCATTATGGATATTCAATGTATTCTTATTAATAGCATCAGTATTAAAAACAGGAAAATTATTGATTTAAAAATGACAAAATGAATTAACAAAGACCTATAGTAATTTCTTATTAATTCTGGAAGAAAAGATATTCAGAAAATCATTACAGTGTTTAGATCTCTAGAACAGACAAGCAATCATGAAATTCACAGGCAATTTAGTACTACTAGCTAACATTTATTATGTGCTTCCTATATGTGTCTCATTATTTTAAGTGCTTTATGCATTCCAATGTATTCAATTCTTACTGCACACACATAAAGTTTTCTCTAATTTACTGATGAAGAAATGAGGTGCAGATAGTCTAAAACCTTGCTTAAGTTCAAACAGGCAATGTATCTAGGGTTTGATTCTTTGCAGATTGAATCATTTATTTTACCTATTGAACATCAAAGACTCTCAAAGATAATCTAGGGCATCCACTATGTAACTAAAAAATGAAAGCTGGGTGAGAATCAATTGCTAACAAAATCCTGTGCATAGACAGTGATTGAACTGTGACAGAAACTCCCGTTGTCCTGATTTCCAATTCTAAACACTCCCTACTGTGGCCATAGTAAACAAAGTTCCCCAAACCAGAAATATACAGTGACTTCAATCATCTAAGGTCCTACATTTTCATAACTTTTAAGGAGCATTGTGATGTTCAACTTGGCTATTCTGAATTACATTTTCTAGAATTCCATTTCTGGATTGAGAGACACTGCTCTCCAGTAACCAGCTCAGAGGGAAGGCAAGGCAGGCTCTGCTCCCGCATGCATTCCAGCAGACAAAGGGAGATACTGCTCACTGGTAACAAGCTCAGTGGGAAGGCAGAGGCAGGCCCTGCTCTGTGTGCACTCCAGCAGCCCTCAGGATGCTTCTGCCTCAGGTAACCAGCAAGGGCTGGGAAAAACAGAAGCGGGACCTGCACCAGAGCACCCAGTGGCCTCCACTGGAAACCCGTGGCCAGCACTGGCCAGGAGAACCAAACAGTCACACTCCAGAGAAATTGTAGACAACGTGGGAAGTACCTGGGACCCCACTACCCACTTGTTTGGAAGAACCCAGGAAAATGTCAAGACGAAGAAGCAAAAGGCAGTCCCTGGACTGCAACCCAAGCAGAGCAAGTCCAGAAGATGAAAACATGGAAGAGACTGGGAGTCACACACCTGAAGTTTCTGCAGTGATGGCAACTGAAGTAAAGAGACAACTCCATGAGGTTATAAAAGAAATTAGAACAGAAATACTATCTCAGGTAAAACAAGAAATAAAAAACATAATAAAAGAATTGCTAAGCATATCTAAAGAAGACATAGATAAGAAAATAGAGGCGCATAGGAAAATGAGGGAAACCATGAATGAACAATAGAATTCCATTTCTGGTATTATTTCTTGTTAGGGCAGAACATGGAGATCTTCTGTGAAATAGATAGGAAGGAAGCAAAACAGCAACTACTCCCCAAATCACACACTTTATGGTTGCCCTGTTAGCTGATCTCATCGGTGCAAGGCTACAGCTGGGCTGGCCACTGTTCCATCTTTCTTCACATCATCCTGCAACTTCTCTGACTCCTTGTTTGATTGCTTGGGAGTAATGATAAAGTTAATACTTTTCAGCATGTCCATCTAGGACTTAACTCATACTTGTGTTCTCCAACAAATTCTCAATCTCCCTAACTTGTGTAAACCTTCAATTTCTCTCTCTTTGCCCAGAAGCTCTTATTACATGTGGGCCTCATTAATAAGGTGGCTATGACAATATAAATAGATGTTATCTTTGGTCAACAGCATAGATTTCCACTCAGAAATAGTCAATTTTGAATGCCACTTTTGCTAAGAGCAGAAAATAATATTACATCTCATATGGCACCATGTACTGCAAGTGAGTCAGTGGTCTTTTGCTAGGTTGATAATATACTATCAGTCAATCATAATAGGAACAGCATTTTGTTCTGACTAGGATAGATACTACTCTGGATACAGATTTTTTACTCTAGATATGGACTTCTTTTTAAACTACCAAAGCATCTCCTAAGTACTGCACATATTTTTATAAAATATCTTATTTACTATTCTGCAAAGCATCATTTTTGACTAAGAAATTCATTTCGAAGAAAATAAAGTGCAGCAGTGCACCCATACTGATGAAAATTTTTAATGATCTAATTATGTTCTCCATCGTGAAAAGCAGTTATCTTGATGGAATGATCCTTTGATGACTTAGATGTCCAATCAAAGAGACAGCAACACACTGCATTATTATATAGGGTTGGTTCTCTAATAACAAAGATTCACATTTCCTGAAATCAAAGGGTTGAAATAGTCTCTAAGAATTTATTGACAAGAGCTTTGCTTTTCTCTCCACAACTTTAGGTCCTGCTCATCAAAAGATCTTGGTTCCAATGGAAGGATGCTTCTTCTAGGGAACAAAACAATGATTTCTACTTAGCTGCAAGTTGAGACTGACACCTGGTCACTTTGGGCTCCTCATGCCTCAGAATCAACAGGGGAAGAAGAGTGTTCTCATGCTGGTTGGAGTAACTGACCTGAATTGACAAGGGGAAATTGGGTGGCCACACACAATGAGGGGAACAGGGGGATGTTTCCATCCAGAGGGTCTTTCATAGTGTACCCTAACACTCACTGACACTCACAGGTTCTGGGATTGAAGTAGATGGAAAACTCTAGCAACACAATTCAGTTAGGTTTGCTAAAGTCCCAGAACCTTATTAAGGAATGTTTGTGTCACATCACCAGGTAAGGAACCAGTGAGATGGTAGCTGAGAGAAAAGGAATATGAAATGTAGGGGAAGAAGGTAACTATAAATGCAAAGTATAATCATAGGGGCAATTGCAAAAACAAACATTATAATAAACATGACCATTTACTTTCTGTTTTGAGCTGAACATATTTGTGTATGCATCAACCTGGTACTTTGGTTTTATTTTTGTTTTATCCCCTGGTCAAACATAACATGTATTATTATTAATTAAATTTACATATCAGCATTTAAACTGCAATACATCTAACTTAACATGTGAAACAGAAGACATAACATCAACCAATCACAAAAGAGAAATTTATATGGAAAAAGCTAACTTATATTTCATCACACTTAAAGATACATCATGTTGAGTGGGAATTTGGCTTTGTTATCATTTTAATTTGTAGGGTAAATATAATTTAAGAAGATGTATGTGCTGCTGGGGATTTAGTTCAGTGGCATAAGCACCAGCCTGGCAAGCATGAGGTCATGAGTTTGATCTCCAGCACTAAAAAAAAAAAAAAAAAAAAAAAAGATGTGTGTGGGTACCAAATTGATGATGGGTAGATGTTGCAGAGTACCATCTTCACTATGCTAAATTGTATTTCCCAGAATCTGTTCCCCTATACTTCCACTTAAGAGTGAACCAACAGTGATGACTGTAGGTGAGTTAGATGGGGGACATAAAGTAACAACTGTTTTGTATCTTACACATGCTGTTGTTGGCATGATGAATTCGTTCATCAGTGTGATGCAGCAGGAGGACCTAGAGCTAAGGCACTTTCCCTTAGCTATATCTTCATCTTTTCTGTCTGTGGGGTCAGGTGGTTTTGTGTAGCTCAATAATGAAGGTACCCACATTCTGGAGGAGTCCTACACCATTAAGTTCAGAGGCAATAAGATATGGAACATAATTTATTTCTTCTTTCTATAAAACTACCTTGTATTTTGTGGGTTAAAGATTTTCTTAAATCTTCCTCCTTTTACAACCATCTTCCCAAATTCCTTCCTGGTGGATTTTAAGTTCTAGCATCAGTGGTGGAGAACACACGGCCCAAACGCTGTATTGGGCTGTGATTTATCGCTGAAACTTCGGAAAGTTTTGCCCTCACTGCACTAGAGCCTTGTGATAACTGCTAGCCAACTCTTCTCAACTGTATAAAGTCAAATCCTTTTACCAAATCTGTTCATCTATATATCTCTCTACCTTCTATCCATATACCTATTCATCTACCCATCTCTTCATTTCCTAGTGATCCTCCTTCCCTGACTTAACTGTGATAAGAATGAACTACAAGAATATTGAATACAATTGTCTTCATGAAATATTTCACTAAATTTGCAATATTGGAAAAAAGTAATAATATATTTTATTTGGCCAACACGATATTCCACTAGCTCTACAAGGTCTCTGTTTACGTAGATGCACAAAAAATCATGATTAAAATTACCAGCGACTTAAACTAAATTTAATTCAGGCTAATACTTGCATCTAAAGCCATAACCATAGGTAAATATCTACGAAGATACTGTCATTATATTAATAGCATATATTTCATAATATCTCCTTTCCTATGCTCTATGCAATTATATGAAACAAATATCAGGAAACTCATTTTATAGAATGAGGAAACTGAGATTTGAGTTTTTAGTTTTTTCTCAAAATTACCTAACAAGTAACTGATCATATACATTGAATATAGGATACTTAATTCCAAACTTAATTAATATTTGTGCTCAAAATGCTACATTGTTATTCTTCAGTCTACATTAATGAGTTTTGCTGTGAGAATCAAATATAATATTGTATAAGCCTTTATTTTATAGATCTTCAATATGAGTGCTTGGTGAAATTTAGTCATTGATGTTACGATTATCATTGTTAAAAAGCTCTTGATATGATTGTCCCACAATTAACCTTTTTGTGTTGTCATGTCAGTGAAGTAATACTATAAATACAGCTCACCAGAGGGCAGGTAATATGTGCCTTAGTTCCCCCACCTATAATCCAGGCATCATAGTTACCTCAAGTAACTATATGAATTTCATTCTGAGAGGAATTGGAACCCACAAACATGTTTTAAGAAATCCTTTTAACTCTTAAAAGATTGCCTTTTCTGTAAAGAACAGGTAATGGAAACAAAAATGCAGATGAAAAAGGAATTAGCAGGTTATAGCATATCCTGGGTTGAAGTGGTCTGTTTTGTCTATGATAGAGTCAGTGGAATGCCAGTTTAGCGGTAGAATTAACAGTGCTGAGTTGTAAGAGCAGAGTGGAAAAACAAAGTGAGGAAAGGGGCCCCTGTTTCTGGATTGAGTCCTGGGGTAAATGATCTTGGAATCTACAAACTGAGAAGGAAAAGAATAGGAAGGACCACTTTTTTGAGAGTGAAGATGGTGGTTGCAAGAAATAAACTTTCCTATTTTTTGTTTATTGCTCCCAAGAGTACGAATTTCATTTCTCTGCTCTGTTTTTTATGAGCATCTATCATTCTCATGTCTGAGGTCTAAGAGAATAGGCTAGTAGGCTATTTGGAAAGGATCATTTTAATAACTGCTCAGAAATTTAAAAAAGAATTCTTTTAATTTAATATCAATCTTTCAAGTATCTTACAGATATTACCTTCTAGTTTATTATCAATTTTGTTCATTTCTTCAACAACCCAGTTCTATTATTTTAATTATCACTCCCTTTAAAGAAAGAGCTTTAACGCCTCTCTATGTGAAGGAATGATTCATACTCTGTTCTAATTTTACTTTCTGAGTCTTCATTTGAGTGGCTGCCCAAATTCTAATCTGTGGTATATTTTTCTCTCCCTTAGGTGGTTTCTATTAGTTCAGGCTTGCAAAATATACTAGATGCAATTACTTGGGTTACTCCTACACTTGTAAATAAAACGACTCCGTTTTCTACAGAAAATGTCTAAATTTCTACATATGTTTCAAAAGTGGCAAGCAGGATGATATATAAAAAGGATGTATAGAAATTGGTTTTCAAGCCTTACTATGCAGTATATATGCTTTATTTTTCACATTCTCTGAGTCAAAAATCAGAAACATGCATGCATCAGTAGCACCTTCTGTGAGAATCTCCCCCCCTCACCTTAAGCAGAGGGTGGATTCAAAAGTCAGGCTGAGTTGATAGCAACTGAGGTTTAAAAAGTAACTGAATGGTGTATTGTTTGGTGGACATTTCAGGCCTAGGGTCAGGGGGCTGAGCATCTATTTGGAGGATAACGGTATGCAATATTGCAAATATGGGGGATTTCCTTCTATCTTGTTTTTGAAATTGAATATCGTTTTCACTGTTCTGTTTTGTTCCAATTAATTGTTTAACTTTATTCAGTGTTCTATTTTGATTGGTTTTATTCTGTTTTGTTTTGGTTTGATTTTTCTATATCCGATGGAAGGGACAACTACTGTGAAGATGGCAAGATATACTATGGTAGCCATTGTTGCTTTCCTGTTATCCTGCTTCAAAGTCCTGCATCAATTTCACTGCTTTATTTTGATTGGATTTATTCTGTTGTGTTTTTTCAGTTTATTATCTTTAAAATAAAATATAAATAAATAAATAAATAAAGCTAGAGGTGATATAGATAAAACATGAAATAACATAAACTCTCTGGATTTGTTCATGCTTCTTTTCTAAAAGGCCCATATGTCCCAAATTTCTTAAAGATGTTCAAAGTCTATAAATTAACTGAGTTTATTTGATAAAGTAAAGGGAAGAAAATTAATTTTAATATAAAAGAACAGAATCCAGAGACTGCTTTTAAACAGAAACCTTTAGATCACCTTTTTTAAAAAAAATACAGTAAGTTGGTCCCTTATCTTTCTCCTGTAAAATAGGTGACCCCTTGACCTATAAAATGAACCATTACCTTTCTACCACTGTGTGGGCCATCATCACTTCTCTCCTGTAGTAAAATAAGCCCAAACTTTCTACAGATGCAAAATTCCACAGATTTGCACCGCCAAAGCCACACAAATATCCTCAGCACAAGACTATAATATGTCGTTCTCCATTTTAAAGGCCCAGACTATTTTGTTGAGGGTTATTATTCTTCAAAAATTCTTTAAATAGTTTGACCGATAAATCCCTTATGCCTCTTAAAAATAAAAATTAAAAATTCATTGTAAGTAACACTCCTTAGAAGGAATGTAAAGTTTATGTACTTCAAACGTAAAAGAAGAAAAAGCAAAAAGGATGGGGATCAAACCATGAGTGCAGGGATGAGGGAGGAAATGGAAAGGGGACGAAGAAAGAAATCAATGTATTTTTATGTACATTTACCAACCCCCTGCAAGGACTGTAAATGTTGCGTGTTACACACATGTACTAATACAATGAAAAAATTTAAAAATCCAATATAAGTTTATTTTGGCAACTCACATGTGCTTGATCTTAATACTTACCTCCCAAATAACTATTGGTTTATGATTTCCTTAATAAGACTTTCAATATCTTAATGCTAAGGACTATGATATTTAATTTTACACACATTATTCCTGGATATAATAAATGCCCAAAGAGCTTTTGTAGATAGGAAGAAACACAGACTGATACCTGACAGGATTAGAAGTTTCACATCCTCAATTACAGTTGCGATATGTCAGTAGCATGAAACAGCTTGTAATTGCCAGGATGATATAATTATTTGCCATTTGCTAAATGGTGCACTAGCTTAGCGTAGGGTCTCTTGCACTGTTTTCTTCATTTGATGGGAACATTTGGAGTTTGTCAGCTAGCATGGATAAATTTGTCATTGGCTATAAGCCTTTCTGGGTCATTCAGGTGTAGGTTAAGAAGAAAAATGACTGTAATGCTGGTGAGACATATATTCATTTGGCAGACCTCATACTGAACTCAATGTGCTGAAAGCAAAGGCTGCAGGCAATAGCCTTGAGTCCCAGTTTCCTGGGAACCCTTTACTCCCTTGCCATTTGATCCTGCCCTCACATTCATCTTCAGAAGTAAAGCAGGAGTTCCTGGTCCTGGCTCCTTCAAACTCAGAATTGCACCCCAGCTCCCAGTCATGCTGTCAATTACTGCCAATTTACGGGGCTGCAAGAAAAAAAGTTGTATGGCCTTTTGGAAGCAGAAGAAAAGAGAAACAATTAGGTGAATATGAGCTTGGGAGATGCCAATAATATGCATATTTGCTTTGCCTTTAGTTAATTGCCTAAGGCTATCTGATTTAATCAGCCATGACTACCTCACGGACAACTAAAGAAAAATGTTAAAAAGCTCTTGATGTTCATGTTCTATTTGATGGGTAAACTGTACCGTTCTGCAAGATGAACCCTATACACAGTGTATCTCAAACCTTACTGGATATCGAAATCATCTGGGGGGCTTTGTTACAGCACAGATTGGTGGGTCCCACCACCTGACTCAGCTGCTCTGGGAAAGAGGCCAACAACTGCATTTCAAGTAAGTTCCCAGGTAGGGACTGATCAATGGGACCTCAATTTAGAAATCGTTGCTATGAACATTACTGTAAATTTGGTTTTAAGATCACTTGATTTTACTTGATATAAGTAACTACAGTTGTTATAAACCTACAAAGGTACATTAACCTCACCAGAAAAGTGAACAAACCAAAAATATATGATAGAAGAACTGAATTTAGTACACTGGAGGTATATTACAGAACCTGAATCCTTTGGGCAGAATTCCCTTTTCAGTGTCCACACATATTCCAGAAGAAAATGAGGAGCAATAAAATGATAGGCATGCCTGACATGAAAGAAAAGCTTCTCCGTGCCTAATGTGATGGAAATTTGTTTAAGGACAATTCGCAGCCATGGTGATCCGACCCATAAGTAAGCCGAGTTCATGAAGTCCTCAGCTGTTGGTTAAATATGTGCAAATGAAGTACAGTAGGTGATAACAGAGGCAGATGTCATGTAAAACGGTGATACATATTTTAGCACTGTTTGAGCTAAAGGACAAAGTGTGTGGCCTAACCTTTCCTTAAGTTTTGTTTTAGTCCTTTCTTACATGTTCATGGTACCTCTTGGAGAAGTGAACTAATTTCTCGTATGGCTACACACTCTTTGAGTAGGTAACCTGCCTTTAAAATATGATATGATTCAAAATCTTGGAACACTCTAATTTATATTGATAGTTTCCAACTGAGAATTTTGCCTTGCAGAGAATAACTGGTAATGTCTGGAGGTATTTTAGATCATTCTAACTGGGTAGATGCCCTTGACATCCAGAGAGTGGAAGGCGACAAGGCTAGCTACCACAGTGAAGAATAAACCAGCTCGCGATGCAATAGTGCCCAAGTTGAGAAAACTTTGTTTATATTCAGCCAATGGGTGAATTGAAAAGAATCCACCTTTTTACCTGCATTGCCCAGAGGCAAAAAAATGTACTAAGATTAGAGTATAGGACCAGACAATTCTGGAAATTTGTTTACATGTTACTCCAACTTCCCAGTTACTGACTTAGTTATGAAATGAATATAATAAAAGTAAATTCACATCTAAGACAGAGTAATTTTATGTGTCTCTTTTTTTTTTCATTTTTAAGAGACATTAACTGTTATCAGATACAAAAGAATCCAATTGGCTCATACTATTTGTTCCATCTGTTGTGGCAGAGATGGTGGCTCTTGTGACAGTGCTCCAAGCACTGACAAAAAAAAACTCCACATAAGCGATCTTTCCAAATTTTACCCAACAATTCAAGAGTATTCATATTTCTTCATGATTGTCATATTAAAAAATACAAATTGGTCAAATGCAAGTGTTTTGAATATACTTCTCAATAGTTCTTTTTTTCTTGGCATGCATCTGTGATAGTGATTCTTTTTATCTGTCAAAGTAAAAGTAAATCAATATTTATGTCATCCAAGAAATCTGACTAATGTTAAGTATTACTGAATAGGCAATTATATTTCAAAATCAAAATTTAACAACATAGTGTTAAATGCAGGAAGCAAATGAAATAGCAATACAGTAAAATGAAGTATGTTTCAGAGAGCCCACTGATTTGAGGGTTTTTCACAATCCGTTTTCAAATCTCCTGTTAATACTCATAAACTCAAATTAAATAATAGAATTGATGAAATAGAAAATGTATTAAAGGTATCTCTTTTAACGTAATATGCTTGAGTAGTTTGTGACTGCACACACAGTGACAGCTTTATGTTCTTTAACAGTAAGCTTTAGGGAAAAAGTTATGTTCATGAGGAAATAAGTCAAGCTCATGAAATGCTTAACATATCCTAAGTAAAGAGTTATGTTTTATAAAAGCATATGTATTCTCTCTAACTTCAAATTCTAACATATTTATTAATCTAAAATACTTATTTTCTTATTGTGGAACTAGGAAAAAATATGATTCAATAAATTCATTTTTACTTGAATTTACTTACCTAATAATTATGATAGTTAAATTAGTATGATGAATCATTCCTATAATACTTAACAGAGGACATAGAATCCATCAGTACAGATAAACTGCAGAGTCACGCCATTCTCTAAATAATTTCTCTTAATTATAAATGTGTGTATTTGTATTTAAATCAATACCTAGTTCTACTCATTTATCTTTTCATGATCACAAGCCACTTTTCATTATCCATAAAAAAATCAATTATATTTTATGCATGCATTAACTCCATGAATACAAGTTTTTGCAATGTTTTCCTTTTTTTGCTTGAGGTTCACAAGTTAACCACTCTGAGGTGAGAGCATGACTTTCTGAGTTTTAATAGTGAACAGCCCCATGTCCCTGGGAACTCCTCTAAACTGTTACTCCACAAGAGGTGATCATTCCACAAGACATTTGATTCTTGCCTGATGAGGTTATCCAAGAGTTTTACTTCCAAATGGTAAAATGAGTTTTTACTGAGAGAAAAGAACATGAATTTTGGAGTTAGGCTCATTAAGGTTCTAATCTACGAACTCTTCCATTTATTAGGTCTCTGACCTTAGATAATTTAATCTCCTGAAGTTTTACGCTTACATGTAAAAGGATATAATAAAGCTTGGTGGTGGTTATGTGGATTGCTAGATATATATATATCACACAGCTTAGTGTTCAACCCACCTTAATGAATCAATAAATAATAGTCTTATCAAGACTCAAATAAAAACATGATGTAGTCCTTAAGTTATTTGCTCTGGCAAAGGGTTACAAATATTGGGTATACCAGGACTTCGGAAAAGTAGAAATTTATATAGAAAGTTATGTAATGTTGAACCCTATCCAGTCATGCCAAGGGTTTTATAATTCAGTGGGTAGTACAGAAAAGAAAGAATCATATGTACGTAAGTCTACAAAGCAAAAGCAATTCCAAATACACTGATCCAAATAATCCTAAAGATGAGTTCTATGAAACCTTTGGACACAACTCTCCTTAAATCTTTGGTTCTAAATATCAAGAAAGTGATACAGGAATTATAACTAACTCACAGTCATGGATTCTGAGCTTGTAGTTTCAGGTTATTTATTCTGTTCAATATCTTCTGTATTTATTTATGTTTTCTCTTTCCCCGAGCCTTCTATTTTCTGTAAGAAAACTGTCACAACTAGGTTTTGGTATTCAACCCAATGTCCATGTTCCAGTGAATCTGGTCTATATTCCTCCTAAATCTCTTAACCTTTCTCCTACTTGATACATATAAAATGGCCATGAATTTGTAGGAAAATTCAGAGGCGCAGTTAGTGGTAGAGTTGGTGGTAGAACAGTTGAGCATTCATTAGAAAGTCAGATGAGTTCTTTGTCATTTAAGGAGACAGGAGAGACTGACATTAAAATAAGGTTCATTAAAAGTGAATTTTAGTCTGGTCATTTACAGAGCCAAAATATCTGGAGAGTATTCTAATTTATACCACAGTGCCTTCAAAAACATGTGAACTCTTAACTAAACACAAGGGAATTGGTAAAGTAACAGGCTTTGGGTTTTGTAACTAAAGTGATATATCTATTTATTTCTCAGAGCTCTGCCATATATCAGCCTAACTACATTTCAACACAAACTCTGTTATGTTTTCAAAAAGTATTTTCTCCTTGTCCTTCAATTTTTTACTATACTGTTTTGCCAGAATACATATTGACAAATAGTTCAAGGAAATAAGTGCTTATTCAGGCTAAAGTACACCCCTCAATTGCTCATTGTTATGTAAATTAAAAAAACAGGCCACAGTTAAGGCACACAATACAAAAGTACAAATAACTCAAGTGCAGTAGATGACCACAGCAAACGCCTCTGCTTGTCCTTGTAAAGCTATTGTACCTCAGAAGCCACCTCAAATATCATTCACATTTTCCTCTCCAACATTTAAATTAGGACTATTTATGATGACTGATAATATATTTGGCCTTCACATTCTCTAATCCTCTTAAGAGTTTTGGACAGTTAAGAGGCAGCCCTTTACAAAAGAGATTCTTACAGTCCACTTTGGGGAATGTGTGAGTCAATGGGGAGAAATAAACTCAAGTTAATAGGAAAAACATTTAGGATCATTTTCTTCCAATACATACTGACTAGCAATATACAACCATTTTATGCATGCAATATGATTCTTTCACTCAGGAAAACAAAACAAGACAATCAGATCTTGTTAATAGAGTCAGTACACAATGTCAAATCGCACTTAAAGAGTAAAGACTTTCTTAATCCAATATATTAGCTGCCTTCTTGCCACTGGGAAAAAATACCCAATATCCAAAATCTAAAGGAGGAAAGCTCTATTTTGGCTGATGGTTTTGATATAGGAGAATGAAACTTCCAACCCACTATGTCTGGTACAAGTTCGTGTTCTCTAAAATCGAAGAATGAATTTTAGGAACAACGGAGGTTAAAAGCAGAATATATTTATTGGGAAAAAGAAAGAAAGCTTCTGTCAGAGGGACAGAAGGGGTCCCAAGTGGGTTACCCGAGACTCTCGTCTTTTTGCGGGACTTTTATAGAATAAAATCATGAGGTGAGATGGGTCCAAGGTGGGGAAGAATGGGAATTCCTAAGGTGGGCATAAGGTGGGACAGAACTATGGTTAACCAATAAGATTAATCGCTTAGGTAAAATTAAGTCCGGGACAAATGGGGAAGCAAGTCTCGTAGCTAACAAGCATGTTCAAGGAGCAGTGACTCTTCCCCCAGGGGGTCGAGATAGGTGACTCCTGGCTTCCTCAGGGTGCTAGAGACCTACTTAGAATATCAGTCCTAAGGAAGTGGGTGCATTTGTTTGATGTTGTCTAGGGTCCAGCCCACAGTAGGAGGTGCTCCTTTCCTTTACAGT
>RJWT010023470.1:0-16801 GCA_004365215.1 Cuniculus paca | reverse complement strand
AGGAAGGATGGGGAGCATCTGGAGTGCCACCTATTTCCCAAGAATTATTCATCTGCCTTATCACATTACTGCGGGCCAGGGACCCTCATCTGATTCTCATCAAAGCATTTGATGAGAATTCCCAAATTCCCCAACTGGCAGAAAACATGAGACTTTCTGGGCAGAGTAAGGGAAATGCAGACTGTAGGGTGCACTTAAGGACGTGTCAGCAAGTGATTGAGTTTGAATACGGTGTGGGAGTGGCTGGAATAGAAGGTTGAGTTAGTAAGGGGGCAACTCCTGGAAAGCCCAGCTGCAGTGCTCTGGGATCTTTTCTCTAGTCCTTTGCAAGTGAACTACCAGGTTGTCAGAGTTTTCCATAGAAGGATACTTGGCCAGTATGTGTGCCAAATGGGGAGAAGATTGGTGGCAGCAGGCCTGGCAATGTGGGAGACAGTGCCATGGGTATCATTGGGGCTGGTCCTGCAGGCTTACTGATTGAGTGTTGAATGTGGCTGAAAGATGACATTTAGAATCATTTTGCTTATTGCAAAAGAAGAAAACGTTTAGTGTCTATGTCTTTTTTTTTTTTTTGCACACTTTTTATAAGCACCTAAGAATACTCTGACTCTGGAACAGTAATCAGCTCCTCTGCCTTTTGGGTTGTGAGGTGGGATATTTCCTTGTTTTAACTGTTCATTCGGGCAGAAATGTCAGCAGGGAGGAAAGAGGCTCATTAACAGGCACCCTCTACCCCCAGCCTGCACTCCACAGGGGGCAACCTGTACTTTCTGCAGGTAGCAGTGAAATCTTTAAAATCAAACTGACATGCTTTAGGTGTACATTCACATCAGAATGCAAATTAAAAATAAAGTGTGTGCTTAGTTGCTTTAGATTATGACTGGCATGTCTTAACTGGATAGGTGCTTGAGTGTGTCTCCATGGGGCTCCCCTGGTGGTTTCTGGGACAACAGACCTTCTCCAAGGGTTAGGCTTTCTTCTGGGCCTTGGGCTATGATTTAGTCTCTTTTCTATTGCTGGGTGATTTATAAGAAGAGTGGTTTTTTTTGGCTTGTAGTTCTGGTTCTGGTAAGTCCAAGATCAAGGTCTGTATCAGATGAAGGCCTTGTGTTGCTTTAACTTGTGGCAGAAAGCAGAAGGGTAAGTGAGTACCTGGGGAAGAGAGAAAAGAGAACTTAACTCTTTCAGTAGCTGACTCTTTACTGCAAGAAAGTCAGTAATCCATTCACAAAGGTTGTTCCCTGACAACTCAGCCATTGCTCTCAGGATCTTATTTCTGACATTTGTTGCCAGAACTGTTACTTTGCGTGAATGTGCATTTCTACCTCCCAACACTGCTGTACTGAGGAGCACATGAACTTTTGGGGGAACATACTCAGATCATAACAGGCTTGTACTGGCTTTGTCTTTGAGGGGCTCCTCTTATGGTCCAGTGAGATAAGACTGTTAAATACATTTGTGTTGTAGGTTGTGGTCAAGAAAACAAGGCAGAGAGTTTGACTTTCATCTTTGTGGATAGAGTGTAGTTAATGGTTGAAGATGTTGAAGTAAGCTCCTCTGAACAAGTGGCTTTTGAGTAGAGGTCTAATGATAGAAGATGGGCAGTGACACAAAGATCTTAGGGAAGGAACAGCGGCTGTGGAGTCCTTGATCATCACAGTGGCTATGTTGAAAGGATAGACAGAAGGACAGAGTAAACTCAAGGTGGAAGTGAAAGCCACTACGCACTGCAGGTCTCGATACCAGAGATTAAACAAGTTCCACGGAAATGGAGCTTCAAAGTTTCAGCATCCTGAGATTGTCATCCTGTTAAAATAATGCCAACAGAGACAGGCCATGGACGACAGGGAATCAAATGAGAAAGCATGTCACATCCTTAGCATAGTGCGTGATAGGAGTTGTGTATGATAGGATAGTGTCTGGTGTTGTTCTTACTGGTAAGGCTTTTAGCACTCAAAGGGAAGTTTCTAGAATAATGGGGAAAAAAAAAGATGTATATCCAAAAGTTACTGAAGTTAGTCAGCTATCCCAAAAAGTACCCATGTGTACTCTTCTTTATTGTGCAGAAAAATTTGTTTCTGTCCCTGTTTTGTTTTCATCAGAGTAAGCTGCTGAGTCAGATGGGTACAGAGCATTGTGTTGGTGTGTTTGCTGATTAACATGTGCTCTGGGGCTGGGGATATAGCTCAGTGGCATAAGCACCTGCTGGCATAAGCACCTGCTTGGCATAAGCACCTACCTGGCAAGCACAAGGTCCTGAGTTCAATTTCTGATAGAAAAAAAAATGCTTTGTGCTTCCTCCATTCCATCAGTTCCTGGGCCAAATGGGACTCTGAGAGGTGTCAGGGACCTGTAACTCCAAGTAGGAAAGCCAAGTGAGGTTGTTCCCAGGGTTCTGTTTCTGACGTTTGCGGCCAAAGCTGTTACTTTGAATGAATGTGCAGGCTTTAAAGTTAGTTAATGTTCTTAAAGCTCAAGGTTGTCTACTCTGTTGGCTATATAGTTTTCTGCCTGGCAAAAGGACAGACTTTGGGAGACACTGCATTCCTTCTGTGATGGGGACCAGCTCTTTGTGGAGATGTGAGATTTTCAGTGTTAAGCAGGGAAAGTCCTAGGCAAACGAAGAAAGTTGGTCACTCTGACATGCTCACTCTAGGTTATATCTGGACATTATTGCTATTACTCTGCCACCAGCTTGAGTCCCCATGGCCAGCTTGAATCAAAATCAGTGGTTTTCTTTTTTGCACAAAAGCATGGACTTTAAAGACTTCTTGTTGGCTTTTTTGAAAGAATGTTTATTTACTTTTGCCATAAGAGTAATTTGAACATTTCCAAAAGCCTCTGTTACTCTCTGTTAGACTGATAACTATTGCTGTCCTTGTAGTATTTTCAGGGTTGTCACTCCAGAAAACTTCCAATGATCACAGTCCTTATTTGTTCAGTAGTTTTCCTGTCTTGTGTATAGTGATCTCTTGCCATGACTCTCTTCTTTGTCTAGGGTGCTTTTCCTACTAGCTGTTGAGGGTTGTGACAGTGAAAATGGTAGATTCTTGGGGAGCTTTGAGCTCCTCTTTGGTATTGGCCAGAAGGATTGATCTTGGGTGCATGATGTGCTTTGGTGGAAGACTGGCAACAAGCGACTTTCAGTTGCTTGTGCTAAGACTGCTCCCTGGCCAATTGTAGTGGTTGGATGCAAATTTGTACCTTGAAGTTGATTTGGTATGATTTGGTACTTTGAACACTGTCTCAAGCTTCTGGGACTGACATGGGAAGAAGGGTCAAGTCTGGGAACTAGTTGGTAGTGGTGCCTTCAGGCAATCTCCATCTTGTTCAGACTGAGGCCCTTTCTAGGAGTTTAATTCTGTTGGGTGCTTGTTGGTCTGAAGTTGGTGGTGAGGATATTCTTATTTCATGTCCTTTTTCTGCAGAAGAGGACAGTTAGCTGCAGCCTTAGCTATTCTTGCATTGTCTTCCAACAAGTCTTTTTATTCTATCCCTGAGAGCACCTTAGAAGCTTCTGGGAATGCACAGCCTCATGCCAAAGTGAAGGGTGGCCCTGGCTGCCCATCACAGGAAGCTGCTTTAGGGAGGAGGAAGCAAATGATTAAAGCTTGGCATTCAGACAGAGAAAATAAAGTGGGCCTCCTTCATGTTACTCCCACCTCTGTTTAAGGCTGGCAGACATATTCTGGCTGACCTCTCTTCCTTGGGCCCAAGATGAAGTGAGTTTGTATAGCTCCACACTCAGGTCTGATGGGTTCTTTGTCCAGAGCTTGCAAACATCAACCTTTGTAGTAAGGTTAAGTGGGTAGGAGAGCTAAGTTCCCCTCATCTTCTAGAGCTCCCCTCTGCCTTAGCCTTGGGGATCTCCTCTAACTCCAGTCTAAACATAGACTTACCATACTTTCTGGCCCCTCCAACCTCCCCAAGTCATTTCAGCCCTCAGGCATACCACACTTGCCATGAGAACAATTAAAACATTATTCTCATGGTAAACACTCAGTAAACGACTGTATTTTCTGCTTTACTGTACTGTTTTTATCTTGCGATGCTGGAAGTCTGGATTAGAAGGCTTCCAAGGCCTGACTTTATAGAAGACGGGGCACAAGGTGCTGTGGACTGCACTGTGTTCCCAAATTCAGAGGTTGGAGTCCTAATTCCAGGGTGACTGCACTTGAAGATGGGGCCTTTAAGAGGTCATTAGGGTCAAATGAGGTCATAGGAGTGAGGGCCTAGTCTAGCAGGATTGGCACTTTGAAGGAGAGAAGGGAGCTCTCTCCTCCTTTGAGGACACAGCAGGCATCTGTGTGAAAGTTAAGCAGGTAACCCACAGCAGAACTGAAGCAGCCAGAACTTTTATGTGAACTGTGAATAGCACTACCTCAAAACTGGGAGAAGATAATGTCTGTTATTGAATCCACCCTCTGTCATATTGTATGATGGTAACCTGAACTGACCAATACACAGACACAATGCAGACTAAAAGTTCATTCAAAAGCCAGCACTCGCTGGGGTTGTATATGAGGTTGGAATTTGGGGATGAGGATAGCTTTGTAATCAGATGATGCTCAAAAGTCATTGTTTGTAGTTTTGCTCCTGGCATCCCCAAAGATGTGAGTGTGTACAAGGGTAAAAGAAAACAGAATGAGCAGAAACCCAAATCGATTACCAGTAACTCTAGTAGTTGCAGAAATAAGATGCACCAGGTCAGACCAAGAATACCTTGAGGACTGGGTTATGCAAAGGCCTGGTGTTTGGGGGCACTGGGTAGATGTGTAAGCTTTGGAGTCACCTAGGCTCCAAAGGGAAGCAGAGGCAGGGAGAAAGGTACCAGCTCCAATGTTGGGTGACTAGTTTTTTCAGCACAAGGGCAGACCAGGGGTTCAGCCTAAAAAAGAGTGGTTGGGATTTTTTTTTCTTGAGGTGTTCTGTGTAGACTCTAATCCAGCCAGGAGCAACCAGACTAGTCTGGCCTGCTCCAGAAATAGTGAGTGGCCATTTTCTTCAACCCCCAGCTGTGATTCTCAAAAACATACAGTTGCCTACTCTTTTAGCTGAGCTTGTGCTCTTGTACCCCACCCCCCACCATTTTAAGTATATTTTTAGATCTCTTGATCTAGAGACCTAGAAAGACATTTCTTCCTGAAGGCTGCTGGCCCATACCTGTGCCAGATTAGGCTGCACTGAATCTAGGTCATGATGAGGAGATTGTCCAACTCACTGGTTCATTTGGTGGATTGTAGATCTGCAAATTGCATCAAACCTGCAGGAATTTTTAGGACTGTTGCAAAGAAAACTCGAACTGTAAATTTTTTCCTGATAGATCTTGCCATTGCTGAACCTCTGTTGGCCTGTGTGCCCACAGTATAGACTAGCACCATGTTCCTGGGACCCTGCTTTTGGGGGTCCAGCTGTTGCCCAGAGAGAGAATGGTGTGGGTGGAAACAGAATGCTGTGGTTAGGGTGGGTGAAGCTAGAATCCTGGATTAGGGAATATGTTGTGTTGTGTATCATGCTGTTAATATTTAAGATGTAGACTTGAGTTCTTGTTAGTTATCTTTTATTTATTTATTAACATAGCTACGTTTGTTGTTTAATTCCATAGTGAGAGTCTCTAAGAATATGATTAACCTTGAGGGTCATCTTATAATGTAATTATTAATGATTGATTCTGCTTATCCTTGAAATCAATAGAGAGGCATAATGGTTTGGTATGTAGTTGGGCTTGATTTCTTACATTTCATAAACATGATTCTGTGACAACAGTTGTTATTGGTTTACTACTCAGTATATGTTTGATAGATCTGAAATGTATGATTAGTTTTATATAATTACTGTAAAATGTCGTGTTCCTTACATGACTTATGTTAATGTGGCAAATAGTATTAATGTTTCCTGCCACTAATAGTTAGGGTGGGGATGTATAGTGATTGATCTTCCTGGGAGTGCTGTAATGTAAAAACAATTCGGCTGTTGGAAGTATATTTTACAAGTGTGCATTGGGCCTTTGGGATGTTATATTGAAAAACCCAATTGTATAGTTACCATGGGAACTCAATTAAAATAGATTGCTCGACTTTTTTTCTGTCTTTCATCTTGACCAAAAATCTAATGTATTTTAAATGTTTTCATATGGAATTGTATTCCTATACTGACTTGCTATGCCATAGGATTCTTTTTCTTTACCCCCGACTTTAAGCTGACATAGTGATAAGTTTTTTGGTGGAGCTTTACAGGAGAGTGTCCTAAAAAGATATAATCAACTTTTGTGGAAAAGTTTGTGTAGGAAGGATGATAGAGGTGGGAGGTGGTAGAAAGTATTTTAAAAGTGGGCATCTTCCTATGACAGCAAAGGTCTTCATGACCCTCCTCAGGTGGAGTATGTAAGTGTATTTCTCTGGTTTCTTCATGTGTGCATTTGGGGCATTAGGTCCCTAAGAGGCCTGTAGGTTACAGAGGTTAGTCTAGAGATTGCTGATGGACTTCTACCAAATTACTAGTCCTAAAATTCTCTGGTCTCAGAGCTTTATTGCACTCTTAAAACTCACTGCGAATCTCAAAGAGCTTATGTGAGCTATCTGTCTGTCTGTCTGTCTGTCTATCTATCTATCTCAGTTTCCTTGGGATACTTAGTTCTAGGACATCCCTTGGATACCAAAACCCAAGTCCCTCATATAAAATGGCATAGTATTTGCATATAACCTAGGTGCATCCTCCCTAAATCATCTGTAAATGTCTTATAATACTTACAATAATGTAAATAGTACCTAATTATTATTTAGGAAGTAATATTCAGAAAAGAATCTCAGCATGTTAAGTTCAGACAAAAGTTTTTCCCCAATATTTTCAACCCATGGATTGAATCCTTGGATGCGAAGGTATGGAAGAACAACTGTATTGTTGTTTCCTATGTCAGAAATTAACATTGAGAAATTGAAAAATATTTATTAATTCACTTAAGCGAATATAAACCTATTAGATTTTTGCATAATAATATTTTAAAATGAAAAGTAGCTATACTTTTCATGAAAAGCAATTAGAGAGAGAAGTGTTAGCAGTTTACCTTTTCTCGAAATATTTTTAATTTTTAGGAGACAACTTGATTATCATATCTGCTTCTGTATTCAGTATGTTAGGATACAAAGGCTGATCAAAAATAACAATGTGGGTTAAAACATTCATTACAGTAAAAGAAACATTACCATTAAATCTCTCTCAAAGTACTTCCCCTCACTTTGAACACACTTATCCTATAGTTTTGCTGCTTTCTGAGGCAGTTCTGGACATCCTCTTTTTGTGGGTGCCTTTATGAGACATGATCAAAACTGATGAATGCTGTTTCCAAGTGCCATCCAATGGAAAAGAAGGCTTGTAAAATCATTAGAGTGTATCCTCAATTCACTGGATCTAGTACTCTGCAACTTCTGATTCTTCCCCAAAGTCAAGGGTAGTAAATTTTTTTTTTAACATTTTGAATCAATTCAGGATATCAAGGCAACCATGACAGTACAGCTGAAGACATCATGAAAGAGGAATTCCAGAACTGCTTTGTAAAGTGGCAAGAATGCTAAGTGTGTTCAAAGCAAGGCGAGTAGTTTGAAGCAGGGAGATTTGTTAATGTATCATTTACTGTGTTAAATTAAAACAATTAAGTGTTCATAATATTGTTGGATCACACCACATATATTATTTTGGTTGAAGCCTATCAAGTGAATCTGGCCTCACTCAGATAACAGCTAGGAAAGGGAGCAGCATTTTAGTACCTTTTCCAAATCTCTGTGGATATTCTCTGACTTCCATTGGAACTGGACAAGTGGTAGTTTCTTGAAATTTTGTGCAGTGTAGATAGAGTCTGAGTTTTTTTAAGGGAACTGTTTAAAATCCATTCCATGAAAACCCACTGTGTCTTGCCCCTAGGATGATTTTGTAATGTTATTCGTTGGTCCTATGGGTTTCATTGAGTTACACAGATTTTCCAAATATTGGCATATTTCATGGTATGGCATTAAAAATCATGTTTGCCAATATTGTCACTTTTCTTTCTCCTTAGAAAATTTTCAGTATTGGTAAGCTGTGTTATGGCTTCAAGTTCTCCAGGTTTAGTCATAATTTGGAAGTTCTTATCTGGCCATCAACAGCGAACACTGTCAGTTGTATTTTGTACAGTGATAGCCTCACTTTATTCATTTTTGAGTAAATATCTGTAGATATGCCAGTCTGAACAAACATTGGTTTTTAGACATTTGTATAGGTAAAGATTTTGTTCTAAGGAAAACTTAGCCAGTCTCTCTCAGATCCCTGCCATGCACAGCATTCTACTGGACATAACCATCATTTTCAGTTTGAGGTATAAGTACTTGGAATTCTCATCTGACTACAGAGTTATAAATAATCAAGATACAGTGAAGTCCACAAGTTTGATGGCTTTGTCAGTGAACCTGTAACTGTGCATGTGTAGAGAAACATAGGGCCATTGTCTTTGTATTTGGTGCTTCTCTCTTGGTTCTTGCTAAAGTGTCAGCCGTTTACCCACTACTGCTTTCTCATCATCCCACTTTCACTGCTAAGTGTGTTGTTAGCAATATGTTTTTGATGGTGCCTCCTATAGTTTGGACCTGGAATGTTCCCAAATAGCCCATATATTAAAGGCCCCATGGTGGTGCTCTGAGGACACTGTGGAACTTTTAAAAGGAGAGGCCTAATGAGAGGTCTTTGGTTATTGGAGGTGTGCCCTTAAAGGGGATTGTGGAATCTCTGAACCTGTCCACTTCTGAGTCCCAGCCATGAAGTGAACATCTCTTCACAACCACACGCTTCTGCTGCAATGTGCTGCTTCATCATAGACCCAAAGCAGTGAACTCAACTATGGGTAGAAATCTCCAAAACTGTGAGCCCAAATAACCCTCTCCTCTTTATAAGTTGATTATCTCTGGTATTTGTTATAGTAACAGACAACTGACTAATACTGTGCCCTTTATTTTTACTCCTTTATGGTGTTAATGTGGTGAATTACATTGATTGATTTTCATATATTAATCCAAATTTGTATTCTCAGATAATCCCCAGTTGGGCTTAATATATCTTTCTTTGTCTGTGTTGCTGGAGTCAGTTTGTTATACTTTTGAGGATTTGTGTATCTGTATTCATGAGAGAGATCACTCTGCAGCTTTTTTGATATGTCTCTCTGCTTTGCTGGGCTCCAAATGAAGCCTCTCTTATTTGGGTAAATTTTTATACTATTTATTAGCATTGTCTCTTTAAATGTTTATTAGGCTTTACCAGTGAAGCCATTGGGTGTGAAGCTTTCTTTGTGAGAACATTAAGTACAAGTTTTTTAAATAGCTATATGGATGCTTAGGTCATTTATTTCCTCTTGAGTAACTTTTTTTGAGATTTTGTGTTTTTAAGGAATTTGACTATTTCACCTAACTTGTTGAATTTATCGACTTAAAGTTATTTTAATAGTCCTTTATTATATTTTACTAGTGTATGATTTTTGGTCATGGCCTTGTTTTTATTCCTGATATTGGTAATATGCATTTTCTCTATTTTTTCTTAATTGGTCTAGTTAGAGGTTTATCAATTTAATCTTCAGAAAACCAACTTTTGTTATCAATGATTTTTCATTCTTTTTTCTCTTTTATTGACTTCTGGTCTTCATTATTTCTTTGTGCCTCCTTTGGTTTAGTTTGCCTTTGATTTATTTTTTTAGCTCAGGGCGAACACGTCGGTCACAAGTTGACTTTATTTTTTCTCATATAAACATTTAATGTTAAAAATTCCCACTAAGTACTGCTTTGGCTATCGTCCACAGATTGCTATCTTGCATTTTCATTTATCACTCTGCGCAATATTTTACAATCTCCCTTGTGATTTCTTCTTTAGCATATAAGTTATTTGATGTGATACTTCATTTCCAAATATCTGGGGTCTTTCCCCATCATTTTCTAGTATTGATTTCCCTTGAAATGCCTTGTAGTCAAAGGACAGACCTCAGTGTTCCTCCATGTGTTGAGGGTAGCTTTGTGGTCCAGAACATGACTCATTTTGAGGAATGTTTGTGGACACGAGTGTGCTGTGGTTTTTGTTGGAGTGTCCTTTAAATGTCAGAGGAGGCAGCTTTGTTGATAGTATTGTTAAAATCTTCTATATATTATTGATTTTCCATCTCCTTTTCTTATAAATCATCAGGGAGTGTTGCAGTCTCTACCTATCATTGGAGATTTATCTGTTTCCCATTTTGGTTCTATCAGTTTTTGCTTCATCTGTTTCAGACTCTTATTAGGTGCATAGATTTAGAACGCTTATGGCCTTTTGGTGAATTCACCCCCCCATTCTTAGGAATTAGCCTCCTTTAGTCTTGGTAACAGTCGCTAGTTTGAAGTTACATGTTTCATATAAAAGCTGTCATTGTCTTAGTCATTTTATCATCTCTGGGACATAATACCCAACACCTACAGCTTGAAGGAAGAAAGGTTTATTTTGGTTTATGGCTTCAGCCCCTGGTCCAGCTCCAAAGCAGGAGCAGGATGGAAGAGGACCATGATAAATGAAGAGGTACTCAATCCATAGCAGCCAGGAAACGGAAAGTGGAAGAGAGGAGCCTGAGAAGGAGATGGAGGTACGCCCTTCTAGGTATCTTCCCCAGTGACTTGCCTCTTCGGAACAGGCTTACTTCCTATCAGCACATTTAGCTATGAGTTCATCAGTGGATTAATCCAATGATGAGTACAGTGCCCCTGTGGCCCAGTCCCATTTCTAAAGCCCAGTTGTGAACACATGTGACTTTTGGAGTACATCTGGGTCTAAACAACACCACTCTAGTTTTCCTTTGGTTATTATTGCTAAGATAGATGTTTTTTCATTCTTTTACATTCAGCCTATTTTTGTCATTATATTTAACGTGTTTCTTTTAGGGAAAAAAATACAGCTGGCTCTTGCTTTTAAAACAATATAATGTAACAGTGTCTTTTTAAAATTGGATTATTTAGATTTTTTACATTTTATATGGTTATTCATATGGTTGGACTGAAGTATACCATCTTGATGTTCATTTTGTATTTATCTTATTTGTTCATTTGACCCTGTCCTTTCCCTGCCTTCTTTTTGATTAAATACATTTTTACAATTCTAATACAACATTTTATTTATACCTTTGGCTCATTAGCTGTTCTTCTCTTTTTTAGTGAACAGTCTAGAATTAGAACATGTCATGTTATTATCATAGTCTGCATTCATGTGATTTAATACAACTCGATACGCAATATGAGTTAACAGTCTACCTCCAATTCTTGCATCCCATTTTTGTTCCATTCATTTTGTTGCTATATATGTAATAAATTTCAAACTATATTACTGTTAATTTTGCTTTGTACAGTCAGCTATCTTTTAACATTAAACCAGAAAAAATTTCTATACTTGTATATTTATTTGAATTTTGTATTTCTTGAGCCCTTCTCTTTGTAGATCCTAATTTGAATCTCCTATTTTTTTTTTTTTGGACTATGTTTCCCCATTCACAATACATACACGGCACAAGGCCTGGACTGTGGTGAATATGGGACAGGTTTACTCTTTCTCCTTTTTCTATGCAGTCAGTGTAAGAACACTGCCTGTGGTAAGCACCAGGAGGCATTTTCTTTTTTCAAACCTGAAGAACACACTAGAATTTTTTGAGTGCACATCTGCTGGTATAAGGATTATCTTGCTTTTGCTTTTATTTTTTGAAAAAGGCTTTTATTTCATATGCATTTTTGGAAATATCTTCTTTAGAATTCTAGGTTAACCATTTTTTTCTCTTTTAATGCTTCAGAGATATTCCATTGTGTCCTACCTTGCATAGTTACTGATAATCATTTTGCTGTCACATTAAATCTGTTTCTTTTTTGTGTCTCCCCACCTGCCTCCCTGACCCCAGCTACTTTTAAGATTTTTCTTTCTCACTTGTTTTTAGCAATTTGATTATCGCATAGTTGTCTTTATAACTCTTCCGCCTGGATTTCATCGAACTTCTTGCATCTGGGGATAGTTATCAGTAAACTATCAGTTAATATTTCTGTAGATTTTTCTGACTTCCTTTTTTTGGGGACTTTGGTTGCATTTGTACTGGACTGTGTTACTTTTTCCCACATCTCACTAATGCATTCTCATCTTCTTCCATCTTGTTTTCTTTCTGGGCTTGACTATTTTAAAAAATCCTGTATCTTTATTGCTACACATTTTATTTTTCCTGCTATATCTAATCTGTTAATCATATCAGATGTATTTTTCAGTGTATTTTGCATCTCTCTAAGTTCCATTTGGCCTTTTTTATGTGTCTTATTTCTCTCATATTTATCTTTTATGGGCTGGGTTCTGTTGAATGATATTCTTCTGTTATAGATTCTTACTTTTTGTTTGTGTGTTAGGTTTTAATTGCATCTTGGATAATTTTGTTGTGAACTTTGTTCTCATACAAATAAATTACTTGAAATTTTTTTTCTTTTTTAAGCTTCAATTTTAAGCTTTGTTAGGATGGGCCTAGAATGGGTTTATTCCAGATACTTTAGTCTGACTATTCAGGCAGTGCTTTTATTTTATGAACAAATTTGTATATTTGTGTGTGTGTGTGTGTGTGTGTGCACTTATGTGGATTTATCTATCTATATCTATATCCATCTCCAACTCATGATGATGTGGCTCATGATTTTTCAGTTTTGCTGTAAGTGTGAGAAATAACCCCGTGTAAATTGAAATGTGCCTCGATACGAAATAAAGCAGCTCTGAGATCTTTATTTGATGAATGTGGTATTATTCAACTTTGTCCTGGTGGGGATATAAGCTGATCTCAGCTCTGCCAGGGCTCAGTAATTGTTTGGCCTACTCCTTTCCAGGCAGTTACTCAGTACTTAGGCAAACACCTACAGACTCTTCTGCTGATGCTTGAAACTCTTGAGTGGGCCCTTCCTGTCTGGTACTCTGCCCACAGATTCTTGGTGTTTTGTTCTTTCTGATCTTCACCTTGGTGAGACCACCATAGCCTAGGTGTGGCTACCTAGGCCATGTCCTAAGCCAGTGGCTCACCTCGCTTCCCTTCTCTTAGGGATCATAGCCCTTGGCTGGTTTGTCCACTATTTGGAAAAAATTGTATGGTATATTTTATTTTATTTTACTTGTTAGGTTTAGTTCCTGCTACTCCATCATAGCTGGAAGAGTAATTGTGCACAAAAGTTTTGATGGAACTATATTAACAAAAGAGATGCCAGCTGGGTTTCCACAGGACTGAGATTGCTCACTTTAGAGTGAGTCCTCTGGGCCCGACCCCAGACTTTTCACTTTCAAGGGACAGATGGAAACCCTCATTGACTGATTTTTAAGACTGTTTATCTCACTAATTAAAGTGGTACCTCAGCTCATGAACTTCATTCTTTCCACCATTCTGGTCACAAACCAAATTGGATGAGAACCGAAATCAAATTCAATGGTTAGTTTCAATGTTGCCTTTATAGGGAAATTTGATTTGGTTCTCATTCAATTCATTTTGTGACCAGAATCATGGAGAATTAAGTTCATGAACCAAGTTACCACTGTATGGCCTTCAAATATTTCAAAGAATAACAATTTTCAAGAAACTTAAATTTTTCATCTTCTTTGATGGACGTGGTATAGTTTTGTTGTTATTTTTACTGAACCGTAGTTAAAGAAGAAAATTATTTGCTTTCTACATTTAGAATGCAGCTGCATCAGTTGTAGTTGTATTTCCTATGTAATTTCCAGTAGGGTATACAGTCTTTCCTTCCCCATGTTGTGTGAGGAACACATAGATAATCCCAGGTCATAGGCATTACAGGAAGTTGATAGAAACAAGTAGACTTTGTGTTAGGAAATATAAAGAACTTCATTTGTACCTTTACCTCTAAGAAGGCCCATTCCAATGTTAGAGTTAGAGGACCCAGAATTGGGAAAACAGAGGAAACTCGTCTTTATATCAGATCATCTTTCTCTTGTCATGGTGAATGTTAACACAGTGTCTTCTTTAGAAATGCTCTCTGCTGTGGTGTGTCATTTTGGCATTTTCACACTGTCCAAGATGAGATCAGATGGAAGGATGTGACTTCTTTCCTGCCAGAATTCACATGCTGCTACAGTTTATCCCTTCAGCAGCCTGGACTTCACTTGTTAAATTTAACAGTGGTGATAACAGTAAAGTCTCGCATTGCTGTCTGCCTGTGAAATGGACCATCCAGGGCTGTTGTAAGTCCCCAGCTAGTAGAGTGGCATTTGTGAACCATCAGCATACTGATGCTGTTATGAGCACACCTGGAGAGTAAGAGCAAACTCATGTCCTGTGTGGGTGTGCAGGGACAGGCTGACAACTGGGACGGTGTGCCCACCTTCTCGCAGGTGTCCTCGTGAGTATAACAAATGGAAGTGTTTCTAACTGCTGTGAGGGCTAGAGAATGCTTCCTCAGATGAGCAGCATGACATTGATTATATATGAAGGCCAAAATTATTCAGTCACACCACAATCCTGTGGTTGCTATGAAAGCCAAGGGGGAGATGTGTTAGCTTGCGAGGTTTCGGATTACATATGCATTTGAAATACATACATGCATAAGCTGGGTGTGGTGGCACACACATGTAATCTTAACATTTTGGGAGCTTGAGGCAGGAGATCATAAATTCAAGTCCTCCCTGGGCAACTCAGCAGGATTTTGCCTCAAAATGAAAAATAAATAAAAAGGGCAGGGGATATAGTTCAGTGCTGGAGACCTGTTGGTTTGATACCCAGTCACACACACACACATACACACACTTACCTATAGAATGTATTTTGCAGAAGACTAAGCTGTTTCTCTGTTTCAAATAATTAAGTTTTGGAAGTTTATCTGAGCATAATATTTGGCCGCAAGGAAAAATACTTACTGCTGTTTATTTACTAATCTTCAGACGAACATTTCCAGGTTATGTCAGTTTTTTGTTATATGAAATTTGACTTCAGTGTCCTTTATTTATTAATCTTTTTCCTTTGTTTTTTTCCCTCCCTCATACTGTCTCCATCCTTTCTTTTTTAGTTTTTTTCTTTTTAAAATTATGTATTGTTTGAGATATACTAGATAAAACTTCAGGTTTACAGTGTATGTTAATAATGTAAAGTGACAACAGGATACTAGTCAGCTTACCACTGGCTGAAGACTGTCACATTCCCCAGTTCCCAGTTCATGGTTTTCTTCTGTTTGCCTGTCCTTGACTTCCTTCCTTATTTCATTGTGAGGTTATCACTATTCTGGAATTGGTGTTTATCACTTTTGTTTGCTTTTTTTACTTATGTAATTTTATAATATCTCTATTTTTCAACAACAGGCCCATTAGTGTTTGCTCACTCTTGACCTTTAAAAAAGATATGTTGTGTGAGTATAAGAGACTTGTCTAAACTTTGTGTTTGAATTTAATCTGAGTTGCTGCTTTTGGTCAAGGTTTATTCTTTTCTGTGAGTTGCAGCATTTCACTGTGTGACTGTGCCACTGTTTGATGATACACTGTTGTACTATTGTCAGTGGGCATTTGGATCATTCCCAGTTTCTTTTCAGGAATCTGCAGCTATGCTTACTCCTGTTTGTTGCTGCCAGTGCACATGTAGAATAGTTTATCTGTGGTGTGTACTCTACGGTAGAACTGCTGTACTGTCAGTGTTCAGTGTTACAAGAAAATAACTCATTTATAAAAATGGCTAAAGTGGATTAGACTCATATCAGCTGATCTACATATTTACCAAACCCAGGAATTATACTAGTAACAGTTGCTAATCTACTGGGTAGAAAGTCCTATCTCATTGTAATCATTTGTCCTATTACCAATGAGATTGGGCATCTTTTCAAATTGCCACTCATGGCGTGTCTTCTGTGAAATACCTTTTCGTATACTTTTTGCCCAGTACTCTCTTAGGTTGTCCTTTACTTACTGAATTGTGGGAGTATTTTTGTATTCTGGGTTCTAATCCTTTGTCAGTTTTATGGGCTGCAATGATCTCATAGTCTGTGGCTATCTTTTCATTTTCTACCTTCTTCATTTTCTTTTTGTTTTCACCTTTCTTTTTGATGGACAGTAATTCCTAATTTTAATATAGTTGAATATAATTGGACTTGATTCTTTTCCTTTATAGTTTACATATTTTGTGGCTTATTTCAAAAACCTTTACTTATTCCCAGTCATAAAAGTAAAACTCTGTATTCTCTTGTAAAAGTACAAGTTTTCCCTCTCATATGCAAGTCTGTAGATCATTTGGAATTAATTTCTGTTTATGGTATGGAGTGGAAACCTAGTTCTTTAATATGAATAATCATTTCCTCCAGCACCAGGTGTGGTGGATTAGTAACTGGTAGTCAACTTGTGGTGTCCAGCTAAACTGAATCAGTGTGGTGCTGTTGGATGGCCCACCTGAGTATCAGGTACCCAGCCAAGATCCCCAATCTCCCAAATGAGTGTACGGCAAAGGCTTAAATAAATGAGACAAGTGGTATGATTTTAGGGCTCCAGGAGGGTCAAAACCCTCTAACAGAGTTTGAGACTCTGGAGGCTGAGGCAAGGAATGTATCTGGGCAGCCCATATTTATTAGGTCTTCAAAAAAAGCAGATGGGTTACTGAGGAAAGGATGGAATCTGAGCACGACCTTGGGAGTGGTTCAAGGACTTTTCCAAGTAACAAATTATGGTAATTTAGGAGAAAATCTCCAGGGAGCATTTCACTACAGGAGTGAAATGCCTGCAGCTACAGTCCTTTAGTTTATTGGGGTTGGAGCCAGGTGTCCTCAGCTGTGCTCTT